>WWET01001653.1:288877-308103 GCA_011038615.1 Limnodynastes dumerilii
TTCTCTCTCCCCTCTTTCACCTCAATCTCTCCCCCCCCATCTCCACCTCTCTCCCTCTCCCCTCTATCCCCCCCTCCTCTATCTCTCCCTCTTTCATCTCTCCCCTTGTCTTTCCCCATCTCCCTCCCTCCCTCCCCCTCTCTCTCTCTCATTCCTCACCTGTCTTTCTCCTTCTACCCTCTCTCCCCCCTCTCTCTCTCCACCTCTCTCTCTCTTTCTCTCATTCCCCATCTCTCTCTCTCTCTCTCTTGTAAAGCCACCATAGCAGCATAGAGTTGCCTCGCAGTAACAATTAGAAGGTAAGGCAATCAATGAAAATAACATATCAAACAGCACAAAAGTAGCTGACATAAAGAAAATTAAAAATGAAGAAAAGCCTTCAGGCAAAGTAAAATGGATGTACCATGTCTGTACAGAGGATCATAAATAGTTATGTGTAGCATAATTTATAAGGCTATTTAGATCTGCTGATCAGTAAAATAAGTTGATGAGTAGTTTTTTTATTTTTTTACCTTTAGATAATTCTACGTACAAAGCTCACCAGCCTTCAGTCACACGGATAGAATTGGGCTTCACAGAGTCACACAATGGAGGATAGAGAGTAATAAAAGAAAGAATAATCCTGCAAAAAAAAAATATGTACCTATGGGACAGCATGTTTGGGAGTATGGTCACTCGTTTGTCTACTGGATGGGCCACCACCGCTTGGAGAAGACCATGTCGCATTCGGACGTTTGGTTGTTTATCTGGAAAGGTTTCCATGGGATGTTTTGGTCATCATTTTTGGACCACTTTGCTAGGGATATGTTGCTTGATATGTCCCCCGACATAGTGGTTGTACATTTAGGAGGCAACGACATTGGCCGGGTCGTGACGCGTGGCACGTTAGTCTATTAAGAATGATTTAGTCCTAGCTTGTCAGTGGTGGCCAGTGATTCTCTGAGTATGGTCAAACATAGTTGGAGCTTTCTGACAATGGCGCCGCTATACATGCTGTATAGGAAAATTAATAAATCTGTTAAAGTGTTTCTGGGAGCCTGGGGAGGTTCAGTGGTTCGTCATCCTCTGTTCTGTTTTGATAGGCCGCGCTTGTGCCGTCTGGATGGCATGCATCTGTCTAATCTTGGCATGTCTATGTTTACAGGCGAGATTCTTGAGGCTGTTAAAGGTTTTGAGGTTGATGGTGGTGGTCCCGGGCATTAGGAGTCTGGTTGGTGATGGAAAGCAGGTACATTTCAGTGGTGTGATTATGTTGGTGCATAGCTTTATTTGGTGGTCATTTTGTGAGTAGGCACTTAATTGATTTGACTCAACCGTTGACTGGGTTGTGTCAACTTCCGTTGAATTTGGCCGGCTTGTTCGGAGGCACGTCTGAACAGGCGGCCTCTTTGCTATCTTGTAAAGTATTGTGCCTTTATTTGTTTGGAGTGCGCCATTGTTTCATGGGGCCTGATCCAGACCTACGCTGTAACACTGAGTGTTCTAACGCTCAACGTAACAGCAGCTCACTCCCCCGACACTCCCCCTGCTTAGAGCGTATTTACACTCCCTTATGCCGGATGAAAGCTACCCTAACTTCAGCCGGCGTAAGAGAGTGTAACTACATAGAACATAGAAACATAGAAAGTGACGGCAGATAAGAGCCACATGGCCCATCTAGTCTGCCCATTTGTTTATTTAAACCTATACTGACCCTAGACCCTATTTACCCTCAATTGGGGTTACAATTTAGGATACCCTTATATTTATCCCAAGCATGTTTAAATTGTTCTACTGTATTGGCCTCAACCACCTCAGATGGGAGAATATTCCATTTATCTATCACCCTTTCAGTGAAGTAATTTTTCCGCACATTTCCTTTGAATCTACCAAACTCCAGTTTATATTCATGCCCTCGTGTTCTATTACACCTCTTCCTTTATATAATGTCCCTCCTGTACCTGTCACCCTCCAGTTTATATTCATGCCCTCGTGTTCTATTACACCTTTTCTTTTGAAAAATATCACCTATAAAGATATTAAATAGCAATGGTCTAAGTACAGAACCCTGGGGTACTCCATCATGGCGTATGATGTCACATAGTGGGTGCAGTGTCGTGGCCACAATTTCTGTTCCCTGGTGGTTGGTTTCCCCCATACCCTATCCTTTTGCTCTGGTTGACTCGCCCTCTTTCACTCCTCCAGATATGGTCCTGGATTGGCCAGAAATTGCAGAATATGTATGAACGGCATTTTCTACCATGTCACATTCTTGCAGAGACAACAGAAAAAGAGACAAGGACTTTGTAACACCTGTTAGTAAAAGACTCAACGCCCCACCGCTGAGCTAAATACCATGAAAGAATTTAATAAAGGAAAAAGTGCTTTTTATCAGATTGATACAGGGTGCATATGGCATCACATTGCATCCAATATTTTACATTTTAGCTGAATGTCACATAGAATCCGCGCTCTATTTTGATGTAGACGGTGAACACGGCAACGATTTCAAAGATTAGATAGAGGATGTCAGTCATGTCAAAACAAATGACAGTTCTTTAGGCCATCGACATGCTATTGTTGGAATTTATTGAGTCAATTTATCTTCACTTTGTGAGATTTATGTGTATGCACACAGGTTGGTCATATATTCCCTGAATTAATTCAAAGCAGAGTCTTTCAGGCACCATTCGGAAGGTCAGGAGGGATAGTATAGGAAACAGCCTGTCAATTGCAAGTAAATCCGAGACAATGAATTCATGTCTGACCTCATAAGCATCGCACAAGAACATTTAGCATATTGAAGATAGATGCTAGAAGATGATTATTCATCATACATACAGTGATAGAGGCTTTTGAAATTTTTACCAATTTAATAATCTATCTCTATTTTAAACAAGACATAATGTTTATATGAAGCTATTTGGATACTTTAAGGGGTGCATTAAGATGAATTAGCTCTCAATGTAAAAAAAAACAAATATGATAATTGTCTAGAATCAGAACCACCTATAGCAGAAAAGCCTTGAACATATCAGGCAGCTTATCAGGTAGCTTTTTTGTTACTGTTGCTAGCTTCACTTTGAGAGCCTGACCCCTCCCACAAAATGGCCGCTGCGCACTGTTCAAATAGCAGGGGTGTCTTAATACAGACCTCCTGAGTACACATATAGTAGATGGATAGGGACTCACCTACAGGAGGCGCCATGACGCTGGGCAGGTGATAAACCCAATATAGCTATATTGTGAACTAAACCTCCTTTTTATATATGTGCTGACACATAGTGTTATATAATGTTTGTTTGGAGCACCGGACCTCTCTTTTGTTCCTTGTAGTTGCACAGTGGTCTTTTGGTCCTCGGCTGCACATCTCCCTTTATATATACACTTGCACACATTTATACATACACTGCACACACTTATATACACTGCACACATTTATACATACACTGCACACATTTATACATACACTGCACACATTTATATGCACACATTTATATATATACACTGCACACATTTATATATATACACTGCACACATTTATATATATACACTGCACACATTTATATATATACACTGCACACATTTATATATATACACTGCACACATTTATATATATACACTGCACACATTTATATATATACACTGCACACATTTATATATATACACTGCACACATTTATATATATACACTGCACACATTTATATATATACACTGCACACATTTATATATATACACTGCACACATTTATATATATACACTGCACACATTTATATATATACACTGCACACATTTATATATATACACTGCACACATTTATATATATACACTGCACACATTTATATATATACACTGCACACATTTATATATATACACTGCACACATTTATATATATACACTGCACACATTTATATATATACACTGCACACATTTATATATATACACTGCACACATTTATATATATACACTGCACACATTTATATATATACACTGCACACATTTATATATATACACTGCACACATTTATATATATACACTGCACACATTTATATATATACACTGCACACATTTATATATATACACTGCACACATTTATATATATACACTGCACACATTTATATATATACACTGCACACATTTATATATATACACTGCACACATTTATATATATACACTGCACACATTTATATATATACACTGCACACATTTATATATATACACTGCACACATTTATATATATACACTGCACACATTTATATATATACACTGCACACATTTATATATATACACTGCACACATTTATATATATACACTGCACACATTTATATATATACACTGCACACATTTATATATATACACTGCACACATTTATATATATACACTGCACACATTTATATATATACACTGCACACATTTATATATATACACTGCACACATTTATATATATACACTGCACACATTTATATATATACACTGCACACATTTATATATATACACTGCACACATTTATATATATACACTGCACACATTTATATATATACACTGCACACATTTATATATATACACTGCACACATTTATATATATACACTGCACACATTTATATATATACACTGCACACATTTATATATATACACTGCACACATTTATATATATACACTGCACACATTTATATATATACACTGCACACATTTATATATATACACTGCACACATTTATATATATACACTGCACACATTTATATATATACACTGCACACATTTATATATATACACTGCACACATTTATATATATACACTGCACACATTTATATATATACACTGCACACATTTATATATATACACTGCACACATTTATATATATACACTGCACACATTTATATATATACACTGCACACATTTATATATATACACTGCACACATTTATATATATACACTGCACACATTTATATATATACACTGCACACATTTATATATATACACTGCACACATTTATATATATACACTGCACACATTTATATATATACACTGCACACATTTATATATATACACTGCACACATTTATATATATACACTGCACACATTTATATATATACACTGCACACATTTATATATATACACTGCACACATTTATATATATACACTGCACACATTTATATATATACACTGCACACATTTATATATATACACTGCACACATTTATATATATACACTGCACACATTTATATATATACACTGCACACATTTATATATATACACTGCACACATTTATATATATACACTGCACACATTTATATATATACACTGCACACATTTATATATATACACTGCACACATTTATATATATACACTGCACACATTTATATATATACACTGCACACATTTATATATATACACTGCACACATTTATATATATACACTGCACACATTTATATATACACTGCACACATTTATATATACACTCCACACATTTATATATACACTGCACACATTTATATATACACTGCACACATTTCATATATTGAATTAGAAGTGCAGCCTGTGTTTTTTTGTTACTGTAGATTATCACATATTGACACGTGTGACTAACATTTCTGCATTTAAGGTCACAGATCGGGTGTGGTTTGCAGGTACAAGGGGCCTGATCCAGACCTACGCTGGCTGGCATTAAGACGCCAGCCAGCAGCGTAAGATCGTCTTAAAAGCCGATCTGCGCATGCGCCAGGCAGATGTTGCCCGGCGTAGCTACGGCAACGTCCAATCATGGATCGGGCGTTCGTAGCAGCTATGTAGTAACGCTGGAGCGTCCTGCGGCGGGGGGGAGGTAGTTTAATTAGGGAGGGAGGGGTTTGTGGCCAAACACTCCTGTGCGAAGGTATTTTCCCTTGCTTAGGCCGGCTGAAGTTAGGGTAGCCTTCAGCCAGCATAAGCGAGGGAAAATACGCTCGCAGAGGGGGAGTGTCAGGGAGAGTGCACGCCGATACGCTGTGCTTTACTAAGCACAGCGCATCGGCGTAGGTATGGATCAGGCCCAATGTTCTCTTTTCTGAAAGTCCATCACACAGCAGTGGATTGGCGATTGCTGCCATTTTCTATCAGTGTCCTTTTTCATTTGCAGCCGGGCTGTGGCTCGGGAAGCATTGAAGATTTGTATTTTGAAAAACTCTTTTTTCCTAAACCTAGCCTTAACCTCCGCCTAACTATCTATCTGTACAGCAAGCTGTGCGCCTAACTATCTACAACAAGCTATGCAAGAAGGGCCAAACTAACAAAGTGTATCTGGAGGAGTATTGGGCTGTATTCACGCTTAAAAGTGAGTTAGGTGAGGACACAACTTCCTCTAACTCACCCGCCCTGTGCCTAACCCACCCATTTTTATCTACCTTATCGCACTTAAGAGCTTATCTTACCGTGCGTAGTTTCCTTCTTAAGAAGAAAACTACACACAGACATTTGGGCCAGATCCAGAGCTTCGTACACTAGTGTATTAACGCTAGCCGGAGATGTAAAAACGCTATTTTGTATGTACTGCGCATGTGCACAGAAGATGTTACGCCACGTAACTCTGAACGTACGTACCAGCCTCGTATCAACAGCGTAACCACGAACGAAGGGGCAGACAGCCGTAATTACATGGGGTGTTGTCAGTACAGTATGGCAGTGCTTAGGCACTTATGTACGTGAATCCTTTACGTATGCCAGTAGTTACGCTTTGAAAAGTTAAGGGAGGGTTTGGCAAGCGTAAAATGGCAAAAGTACGTAGGAGCAGGCGGAGTGCATAGAAAATGGGCTAGCGTAAATATGTTACGCAATGAAAAGTAGCCCGTAGGTCTGGATCCGGCCCGTTACAGTGCCGCTGTGCTTGGCCACTCCCCTCACTCACACGGACGTATTATCTGAGGACCCTGCCTTTAATTTTCTGTGTTGTTCTCACTCACATTTGGGATGGCACAAAGTCTAGATATTAGCATTGAGGGGGCTTAGTCCAGATCCGTCCAAAGAACTTTTAATAAAAGTGGCCATTTTTTGATCCTAGTAATTGTCTGGATCCAGCCTTCCTTTTTATAGTACAATTGTTCTTCATCTTACAACATAACATAAACAGTACATAAAAAAATAGATTCATCATTTTTAATATAAGTTGTTTCTTTGAAATTGCGGACTGGATTCACAATGACACATTTCTACACTTCCGTGCCTAGATTTCCTTGCAGAGATACTATGCATGCGTAGTAACTTTTTTACGCTATGTACGTAGCGTTTTGTTACGTAGATTGTGCACGGAAGCATTTAAATGCGTTGTTGTGAATCCAGTCCGGTATCCGTAACTTATCGGCACCTTACGCTATGTGTGTTTAATTGTGTCGGAGTCCTGATTGACATATTACACAAGAGGTTCTAAAGATTGTATCAGGACTTCCTCAAAGCTTTATTCTATGAGAATAGAGGATATGCCGGATTAAATTAGTACAGCAAATGACATGGGACATCTTAATCATGTTCTTTCAGTTAATTAATTATATAGATTAATTTTTAAGTAAGTAAAATATTGTAATCAGTCAGAAAACGCACCAATAGAAATGACGGGATATATTAATTAGCATATGTCTATTTGGAAAAAGTTAATAGTCTGTTACAAATCCAAATGTATAACAAGTTCTGTAACCAAAGAGAAGCTTAATGTCTGATAATGGCAGCAACACTTTCAGTGACACAACAGGGATCAAACATTAAGAAACAACATTATTCCATGGAAAAGTGCTATTGTTTGACCAAAATGTGCTTTATTACAAGAATTTATTACAAAAAACTTAAAGTTTCTCTATATTCTACCTAACAATTAATTAACAACCCAACTTCATTTCCAGAGGCAAAACGATGTATGGACAACTGGAAAAGATTGTAGTCGCTGAAAAAGAGTTGAGGGCAAGCGGAAATTAGATGCATGTAACTGGAAACCAGTTTAGGTAACTGGGAAAGGATAAACAAGTTTTTGAATCACAGCGCTTGTTAGGTGAAGTTCGTATATTGTCAACCACCAGGTAATATTTGTACAGACTGCAATATAGACAAAATATCATAATCTATTAGGTCTTTAAAATGACACAATAAAATCATAACTGTCATTCAATGTAGGTTGAAAAAAATGTCCATAAATACCATCATTTTTTTTTCATGGTTACTGATCAACAGTAGGGATCCACTTGGTATCAGCAATAAAAAAGAAAGCCAAAGAGATTATAAATATCACCAATTCACAGTACAATCAATGATTAAGAACCCTAGAACTCTCCACATCAGCCAACACAGGTGTAAAGTTCGGCACTGTATATAGTACTATCAGGCAGGTCTCTTAAGTGTCTATTAAGTGAACTTGCTGCAACAGGGATAAAATTAAAACATTTATAGTTTGTATTTACATAGAAACATAGAAAGTGACGGCAGATAAGAGCCACATGGCCCATCCAGTCTGCCCCGTTGTTTATATAAATCTATACTGACCCTAGACCCTATTTACCCTCAAATTAGGGTAACATTTAGGATATCCTTATATCAGGGTTGCCGGCTTTGTAAAGGAGAGAACCCAGAGGGAAGCCACAGCTTTCTGCAAAGGGGCGCTTAATCATGTGATTTATGCAAATTGTCATTAAGCTCCACCCCCTGCCAATCATTCATGAAATCTAGTGTTACATGGGATCATTGAGCCCCGCCCCTAGTAACTCTAGATATTTTACAGTTGTAATTGAGCTGGTTGGGGCTAGCAGGAGCTTTGCCGGATATTCCAGGAGAGTCGGCAACCATGCCTTATATTTATCCCAAGCATGTTTACACTGTTCTACTGTGTTACCTCAACAACCTCAGATGGGAGAATATTCCACTTATATATCACCCTTTCAGTGAAGTAATTTTTCTGCACATTTCCTCTAAACCTTCCACCCTCCAGTATATACACATGTCCTCATGTTCTATTACACCTCTTCCTTTATATAATGTCCCTCCCGTACCTGTCACCCTCCAGTATATACACCTGTCCTCATGTTCTATTACACCTCTTCCTTTATATAATGTCCCCTCCTGTACCTGTCACCCTCCAGTATATACACATCCTCATGTTCTATCACCCTTTCAGTGAAGTAATTTTTCTGTGTCTTCCCCTGAACCTTTCACCCTCCAGTATATATACACGTCCTCATGTTCTATTACACCTTTTCCTTTATATAATGTCCCCTCCTGTACCTGTCACCCTCCAGTATATATACACGTCCTCATGTTCTATTACACCTCTTCCTTTATATAATGTCCCCTTCTGTACCTGTCACCCTCCAGTATATACACATGTCCTCATGTTTATTACACCTCTTCCTTAGAATAATGTCCCCTCCTCTAGCCGGTCACAACCTTTGATATATGCGAAAGCTGCTATCATATCCCCCCACTCCCTTCTCTGCTCCAAACTGTATATTGTGTGACACTGACCATTTTAGTTGCTCTACTCTGCATACTAAGGTCCCTAACACACATACACACAGACCAGAGCTAATTTATTCAGCAGCCAATTAACCTTCCAGCATGTTTTTGGAGTATGGGAGGAAACCGGAGCACTTGGAGGAAACCCACACAGACGCAGGGAGAACATACAAACTCCACACAGATTAGGCCTAGTCTGGGAATCAAACTCATGACCTCAGCGCTGTGAGACACAATGCTACTCACTGAACCATCGTGCTATAATATGGGATTAGATTATATGGGGTTAGAGTTGGGGTTAGGCTGCCAGTTAGGATTAGAGTTAGGCTGTCAGCTATGGTTAGAGTTGGGGTTAGGCTGCCAGTTTGGATTACGGTTAGGGTTTTAAGGTGCTGAGCGCCCTTTTCCTGCAGCTGAAAATGCTTCCCTAATGGTAGTAATACCGTTCTACCAGAAGTGGGGATAGTGAGGGTGTAGACATACAAGGTGTATGTCTGTGAGGGATGGCTGATCAGCGCTGGAACCGTACAAATGGTTATGGGATGGGTCAGTGGTTTCCGGGTAACACTTGCTACTTGGCGTTGCTTGCTCCTGATATTCCGTGACAGATGCAATGTAGGGATAGAAATCAATACACAGACGTCCAGAATAAAGTTAAAAAAAAATTGTTTTCCTTTTATTTATAAGGCAAAAAGGTGTCACATATAATAGCTGCTGTTATTGGTAAGATAACGTCCACTGAGTAGTCCAGAATAAGAGTGGCAAAATAAAAAGTTTGAAAGGTAAGTATTTGAAACAATGTTGCAGGCGGTGTAAATATTGTAGGCTGGATATTGGGTTTGGCTGCTGAAAATAGAGCATGTCGCCGTTGCAATATCTGAATACACTGCAGTCACAAGATCAATGCTGTCCAATCAAAAATTGTCGGAGAATTACCGCAGTCATCATTTTATTGCTATTTTCTGTCGAAATGCAGATCTTTACAAAAATAAACCACAGCCATGCCATTCTCCAATCTCTACAGCCCCAATTAGTCTTAAAACCATCTATCCTGGGACGGTGATTTTATTTTGCCTTCCACCAGTTCTACAAGCAGGGTGACTGAATGTGTGAAATATGAAAATGGAACATCAATATGTAAGTCAGGTTTAATGCTCCTGCTGATAAAACAAAACAACTTATGTCATCATTCATTCCAGTCACTTGGGGTGTGGGTGGCCTCAGATTAACTGTGTTAAAGAAACATTCAAAAGTGTTTCTGTATAAACAGTTTGCACCTTTTAAGAGATTAAAGACAAAATGGGATCATGCTGTTCCCCCTCCGCAACTTAGAAAAACATTTTGGGAAGAGGAAAGTCAGAAATGTTGTCCTACTGCGTCTCTTGTTTAAGTTTCTTTGTTCTGAACATGTGGTAATGGTTACAGAAAGTGGTAAAAACAATATAGAGTTCAGTTGTTTAAATTAACCTTCACAATGACCGATATTCCAAAGGAAATATATCATCCTTTTCACCTGAGCTTGTTCATTCTACTGTTGCATATAACCTTCACACTTTCTTGTTATATTGTCAGTGCTTATGATGATGTTTACTTGACATTAACAAGATGCAACATTGTACCATAAGATCACAGAAAACAATTTAGGACCTGATCCAGAGTTAAGTTAAAACCGCACCCATTGTGGTATCCTGCATTCCGCATGCGTGAAAACAGGGTGGTCCCTTTGTTCTCCTACGTGCAAATGGCGGATTAGTTCCAAGGAATAAAGATTGATCATTATATATGTGATGATGCGCTATATACAAACCTGTTAATAAAGTAAACCGGGGGAAATTATATTTATTGTGGTTACAGTATACTTGTAAAACAGCCGATTATTTTAAAATAAATAAAGTCAATGGGTCGTATTCAGTCTTATTAAACTTCCTAAAAATATGCAGCTTGTGTGTGTATTTGTTTAGTTGTGGGAGTGCGCTTGCCAGTTAGGTGCATATTTTTGTGATTCCGTGTGTACTTATTTCCTTCTTATGTCTGAATCATGGCTAATATGTGGTATAGTGTAGACCAGTTGCAGTCTCCGCTCCGATGGGATGCCTTTAAAAATAGAGACAGCCGGAAGTTCGTTATTTTGAATAGGCAGCCATTTTAGATTTTTTTTTTATGAATGGTTGAGTCTGCCGATCGGCAAACTCAACCACCAATTTTCACTGGAACCACTGTACCCGCCGCAGACAGCTCCGGAGAGGTTAGAGTTAGGCTCTTAGGAAGGGGAGGGTTAGGGTCAGGCTGCGGGGAGGGTTAGGGTTAGGCTCATAGGAAGGGGGGAATAGGGTCAGGCTGTGGGGAGGGGAGTTTTAGGATTAGGCTGTAGGAAAGGGAAGATTAGGGTAATGAAAGGAGAGGGTTAGGGTAAGAATTAAGGGAAGGGTTGCGGTTACTTTTTAGTCTTACCTATCCGAGTACCACGTTCAGTGCTCTGGGGAGCAATTGTTATGCCTCATCGAGGCATAAGCAATCAATATCCCAGCCAGTTCAAAACTGACTGGGAGAGAACGGCCCTATTGAAATAGGGCCATTTTTAGCGGGGACCCACACCCATGAAGACTCACGTCACTGTACTGTGTAATGTGTATGTTGCGCACATTTCCTAAATCACTGCTGTCAAGCTCTGTAATACAATTTACATCAAGTCAGATTGCAACAACTTATTAACCCAAACTCGTCCAGGCAATAGTCACCGGGGAATCCATGTGGCCTTTTTTAGAAGATGCAGATTTCTGTTCGACCCTGTAAAGTATTTAGCAAATAGTCACCTAACATGACAAGAATCTTCCCTTAGTGATATTGACAACATCCTCTCTATGTCGACCTCATTTCTTAAACAAGTCTGACACTTTCAGGAAATTCTCTATTTTCAAGCCACGACTATCAACATTGATAAATAACTTTTAGAACATATGTTACAGTGAAAATCTTCATCGTTTTCTGTCTTGAAATGAAGATGGAGCATGTAATGTTATTTATGAAAAAGCATCAGACGTTTCCTGACCACAATGCGATGGACACTGACTTATAACATTGATGCCAGTGAAAGCAGAGCTGTTATCCTGAGATGTGGGTGCTCCTGGCAACCTTTTCTGTTGACGTTTCTGTAACTGGGCACAAGCTGCATCCTTTTATTATTGTGCAGATCACATAAAACAATAGCGGAGTGTTTGGAAGAATATTGTAGTAATGCATACACTGCCATGAGTGTGTGTAACATGTCGCCACTCTAATTGTGGTGACATGTAAGTTCTTACCTTATTTGCTATTGGCCCGTGCTGTCCTGTCCCAGTGCCTCTATAGGAATCATTCCCTGCAGGCCATTGCATCGTGCAGTACTACTAGCAGCTGCTGCTAATAGCGGGCCTCCCTCCCTCTGCCTATTATGACCTTCTGGCTGTTGTATTACTGATAGGTCACACAGCCAATTAGAGCCATAGGCAGGGATCTGCTAGCCAATCACTGGCCAGAAGCCCCATTATAAGTCCTGGCAGCACTGTCACTTGCTGCCTGTTATAGTTCATGGTTAGCCCAGTCTGTTTCCTGCTCCTGCCTAGTGTTCCTGCCTAGTGCTGCTGCCTAGTGTTATTATTTTGATTGCTGAGTGCCCCAGCTCTTCTAGTTTCTCTGCTTACTCCTTGTGTCCTGCAGTCTTCTTGTCCTAGTGATACCTCTTGTCCAAGTTTAACCTCCTTCCTCTTGCTGTGACTGTGTGGCACCCCTCTGTTGTGTGAGTGTGCATTAGCCCTTGTGTGTTTCATTTGTCCTTTTGTGCATTTTATCAGAGCCAGCCTCTGCCAGCTCTATTGTTTCTGCTCTGTTTACTTCCATTTTGCTTCTTTCTCTCCAGCTTCCTTCCGCTTTTGTTTCCTTTTCCTTCTCAGGGGGCCGCGACCTGCTAGGTGCCTATTGCCAGCCTATCCCCACCATCAGGGGCTCTAGTGAAGACCAGGCTCTAGTTGCACTCCGTGTCCTGGTTATGGCATTTGTAACAGTGTGGTTTGCTGATACGATGGTCTGTGATTTTTACCATCTTACTGCAGCTGAGGAAGCGATGGTGCTGTGACCCCTGCAATAGCAAGAAGACATAAAATGACAATTAAGTGTTTTTTTATACTCTCCAGCAGCAATTATGGGCAGTAGGAGACAGATATGTCAATGTCACCCAGAGCCATAACTAGAAATTATAGTACCAGGGGCAAACAGAGAAACTGGCACCACCAATCCTGAATCAGTTAGTTACCGGTTTAACCTTAAAAATGAATTTACTGCCACCGCACTTCAACTTTGCACTCTAGTTATGGCCCTGCTGTTACCATTCTTCAACCACCGATAGCTTCTTCTGTATAGTGGTACCAGACTGCACATCAACAGGACTTTGCTTAGAGAGAGCCTCTAAAAACATTGCCACTCTTTGAATCGTTCCTGCAGGTCCACAGTGCTTTACCTATATGTGCTATTACGGCATGTGACATCACATGAGGTGCAATGCTGCCACTCGGGTTCCCGTGCCCCACAATTTCTGGTGGCAGTCCTGGTTATGGGACAGAAAGTCCCGGGCCTGATGGTAGTGTAGACGCATGATTTAGCATGTTCAGCAGAACTTTGGTAAAATGTTATGATGCGTGATGTTACATTTTATGTAGTCTGCACCCTGCTTAACTCTAGATGAGCATCTTGTTCCCTGTTGTCATTATTGAATTTATCTTTATTGGTTTATTGGTTTATTGAGTCTAATATTTGAGAACAAAGCACATATTTTCCCTTTGCTGATTTCAGTTAAATAATAAATTTTTGCTGTATCCAGCCTTCCATATCAGCGTATTGGATCTCCTACCCGGAGTTCCAACGACAGAATTTCCGATCCTCTGTCACTTAAAAAATGGGGCGGTTCAGAAGATCTAATAGGGTGATCTGCATATTCCATATACCATGCCTTCCAACTGTGTCTATTTTGTCAGGACTGTTCTGAAACGCAGAGCACAAGAGAGGTGGAGCTTTATGGAAAGAGGGTGGAGCTTTGCCAAAATATGTCAAACAGTAGCCCAACAGTCAAAAATTCAAAACAGTTCAGAAATATGGAACTTTAAAAACTAGGGACCATATTCACACTTTAGAATGATTTAGGTTCTTAATTATATACAAAAAGTAGTAAGGCAACTCCCCTGATGCCCCCGGTTTTCAGCTTTTTAACCAACAAATACCATAGGGCTCCCTTTTTGTTTAGGTTCGTAGTTGTGTGTGTAGGGCGGCTAATTAAGAAAGTTTTTGCTTAACCGCACCCAGATTTCCTCATTTAAATGCTTCCCTCCACCCAATCTTCTTATCTTCGTTCTTAAGTTTCCCGACATGCCCCTTCCTTCTTAAGTCATTATGAACCTTGAGGAAATAAGTTCGTAATAGTAATTCCGAGCCGTCTCGTTCATAAGTCCTATGTAAATTGTTTATATGGTTACTATGGCTACGCAGTATATCACTTCTTAAATATACACACCTAAAAAGCTGCATTTTCTTAACTGTGAACACAGTCATAGATCTGTACTGGAATCGGTCTGCAGGCATATCACCACTAGGAAAATGCACCCATTATGAAAGCCTGGCTCCTAGTCACGGCAGGATAAACTTTGCTCTGAAGATTCCTCCAGTCTCTTATGTGTCTGTGCTCACACGACTCACACATCACAGAACGTGGCCTGATCCAGGCTCTGGATACTTTCCAAAAGCTCTGAGCATAATCTCACTAACTGTATTTATTTCAGCTCGCAATAGCCGTATTGTGCTTGACACGGCTTCTGTCAGGCATTTTCATATTATATCTTCAAGTTCTGGAAATGGAAAATTAAACCGCACATGGAAATGTAGCAGGGGTGGAATTTCTATGTCAAAGTTAGAAAAAAAATCCCAGAGAACGTGCCCGGGGACAGACGCAAAAAAACAAAGAAAATTAATAAATGCATAAAATAAATGAAACAGGAAAAATCCCTGATTTTAGTAAAGAAAACTTGGTGTATATGTCAAGAGATTGCTTTATTTAGATTTTACGTGTTACCTTGGAGTATATACGCTAGCCACTGATGTAAAAATGCTACGCCACGTAACTCTGGACGTACGTACCAGCCTTGTATCAGCAGCGTAACTACGTATGAAGGGCGTGCCAAGCATACGCCAACCGTAATTACGCTTTGGAGTCGGGGTGAGGCATTTAAACAGTATGGGTGTGCTTAAGCAGTTACGTATGTGAAGCCTTTACGTATGTCAGTAGTTACGATTTGAAAAGTTAAGGTAGGGTTTGGCAAGCGTAAACCGGAAAAAATACGTACGGCCGAGGGGAGTGCATAGTAAATACGCTAACGTAAATATGTTACGCCTTGAAAAGTAATGGAAACGTAGCTCTGGATCCGGCCCCTTGAGTTTACATAAAACCTTGGATATTCATGTGGACAAACAGTGGGCCAGACCCCGACAGCGAATTTCTGCACGTGGCATGTGTAAATCTGTCTGTGGGAACGCACAGTTTCGGACCTCTGCTGGGTCCTTTTTCAAAGTCCGGACTTTGAAAAAGGACCCAGTAGAGGTCCGAAACGCGTAAGCCAGGCGGTGTTCTACGGGCCCACATTCATTTCCAGGACTGGTGCTGACGGTTTTGTTCTTCTCCTCGCCCGGGCTTTTTAACATCAAGAGGGAGTCCACTTCTGCTCATCAACCATTCCTGGTATGAACTGTTGGTCCATATTGTCTAGTTTTTTTTGTGTAGGTAATTTTCTAATAAAGTGTCATTTTTCATTTTATTTCCTTTCCTGCACATCCCCGAGAGGGGAAGAAAACTTCTTTACCATCTATGCGAATTTCCCCCCCCTTTTTTTAACATATCAGGGTCCGGAACCAACTGACACTTCCCACTGAAGTTTTCCATTAAAGAACATTTTTCGTTTAAAATAAAAAAATGTTAAATAAAACATTTCTAAAAATAAACAAATTTTCAAATAAAAATTTGAATATATAAAATAACCCCAAAAAAGATTATTCTAAATTATTTGCAAACATTATACTATTAGATTATTGGTCCACAGCACATTAAAGGTTAAACTTACAATATGACAAGTTTAAATTTGTAAAAAAAAAAACAACAACCGAAACAATCATTTAATAAATATAATAGATTACACATTAATACAAAGATGATTTGTGTTGTTAATCAACAGGTCTGTTTAGTTACAGATAAGTGAATTCTGATTAACTTTGAGATCCAAATGGCCTCCGTGCGATTCACAGTAAGGGAATACATCCGCACTTAAATCTACGCACATTGAGAACCTTATCTGTCCTGATTATGGACCAGATTCACACTTAAGAAAGAATTTAGGAACGTTCCTAAATTTACGCACGCAAAGATAAGTAATAATGATTCACAGATCCTAAAGAAATATGCTAACCACACCCCTAGCTTCTTAGGATTTAAAATCAACGTAAATTACGTAAATTTCGTTACTACGCATGCGCAGTTCATCCGATCATAAAAATATGCATGTAACTTCCCAAATAAACGGATCTCTGAATACGGCCCTACCTTCCAAATTTAAAGTCAAACACAAAATGGTGCCATAACAGCAGTTTTCAAAGATAAGACTAACTGTTTCAATCAAAGTGACCACATGCATTCATTATAATCACACAGCAGCTGTGTGCTGAACACTCAGAAAAGCAAGAGGCTTTGGCTATGGGTTAAACAGGCGGATGTCAACTTAAGAATGGTAGGGGGCGTTCTTATCTTTTCCCGTGCATATGTTACTCTGCACAAGAACTTCTTAACTGTGAATCATTCTTAAGTCTCGAGGAACACCCATACTGTACATTAGTAGCCCGAATGCTGCTCATTTGCATTTAAAGTCTTGCCCCTCTAGCTACGCATGAGTAAGTCATTACATTCCCAAGCATGAATCATTCCTAAACAGCCGTTCTTATCTGTGATTCATTCCTAAGTAGTCGTTCTTATCTGTGAATCATTCTACATAGTTTAAGTGCTTAGTTTGGAGTTCTGGGCATTCTCAGTTTAACTGTTCTTAAATATATGCACTTAAATCCTTAATTAGTTGTGAATCAGGTCCTATGTTTGCAAATTTACTCTTAAGATTAAGACTAAAACAGTAGTTATTGTCAATAAATATCTGTCATTGCAGGTCAATAACATATCAACATATTATGTTCTATTTAATTGCACTGTGGAAAGAGTAAAGTATAGTTACGTACAGTTAAAAAATGAATAAAACACAATCTTTAGAGATAAATTTGTGCAATCTTTTGAACTGTTTAGCTTAATCGCACAGTAGTTTTCTCTGGAATTCACTTATAATAACATTATAATCTATTATAGTTCAAGAGTTATAACGCTGCTTCAAAAAGATAACAATATAAGAATGTTGCAACAGTTCCTGGAAATGTATGTGGTTAATAACATAACATAACACAGCATCACATTCTTCATTTCTTCACTTAAATGCAAGAAATAATGTAAAAGATTCTTATGGCTGACACTGTTATGACAAAGATAAAGATAGACAAATAAAATGTGTTTTTCCAATCAATTATATTAACTGTTTTCCTACTCTTTGAATATAAGAACAGTGAGAATATTAGAAGTAAAACGAATCATTTAGCTGTTTCTGATAACAATGCGTATTGAAACATCTCAAAAGCTAATTGTCTGCAATTTAAGACATAGATTCAAATTCAAGGAAATAAAAGATATAATTTTTTGAAAGGTAATATATTCATAAAAGATATTCACATGATGGTGCATTTCATTGCTTTGTTCTGTTCTCCAACAAGAATATCTTTAATATATTTTCTATTATTGCTAATTCTTGCAATAGAACAAGTGTTCTGACCTGTTAATTATAAAATTTTGCCTGATGACAGAGTGAACAGAAAAATCATTTTAGTTTTGTTTAAAAATTCAAACTGTAAACAATTACTGCATGTGTCTGTGCTCATCAAGAGGAGGCAAACGCAGAGGACTGGAACCAGAGTTTTACTATAAGAGGAAAATAGGTGGAAAGTTACACATGGACAAAACCATGCTTAATTGTAAGGAAGGAAAATTTTATATGTTGCAAGCAAGCAATGTCACCTAATAAAAGTCTAAATAGTGACGCTGGTCGGTATCTGTGTAATAATAAAATAGTATTGGAGATGAGAGATGATGTTTCCTAGTACAAGTATAAATAACAATGTAATAGTAACACTGTTCAGTATCTGTGTAATAATATAATAATAATAATAATAATAATAATAATAATAATAATAATAATAATAATAATAATAATATAATAGTATTAGAGATGAGAGGTGACATCTCCTAGTACTAGTATAAATAACAGTGTAATAGTAACGCTAGTCAGTATCTGTGTAACGATATATAATTATATAATAGTATTAGAGATGAGAGGTCATGTCTCCTGGTACAAGTAAAAATAACAGTGTAATAGTAATGCTAGACAGTATCTGTGTAATAATATATAATGATATAATAATATTAGAGAAGAGAGGTGATGTTTCCTAGTACAAGTATAAATAACAGTGTAATAGTAACGCTGGTCAGTATCTGTGTAATTATATAATAGTATTAGAGATGAGAGGTGACGTACAAGTATACAGTGTAATAGTAACGCTGGTCAGTATCTGTGTAATTATATAATAGTATTAGAGATGAGAGGTGATAAAAAACAGTGTGGTGTGAT
>WWET01001653.1:324155-336134 GCA_011038615.1 Limnodynastes dumerilii
TAATAATATAATAGTATTAGAGATGAGAGGTGATAAATAACAGTGTAAGAGTAAAGCTGGTCAGTGTCTGTGTAATAATATAATAATAATATAATAGTATTAGAGATGAGAGGTGATAAATAACAGTGTAATAGTAATGCTGGTCAGTATCTGTGTAATAATATTATAATAATATAATAGTATTAGAGATGAGAGGTGATAAAAGTGTAATAGTAACACTGGTCATTATCTGTGTAATAATATAATAATATAATAGTATTCTAGATGAGAGGTGATAAATAACAGTGTGATAGTAACTCTGGTCAGTATCTGTGTAATAATATTATAATAATATAATAGTATTAGAGATGCGAGGTGATAAATAACAGTGTGATAGTAACTCTGGTCAGTATCTGTGTAATAATATTATAATAATATAATAGTATTAGAGATGCGAGGTGATAAATAACAGTGTGATAGTAACTCTGGTCAGTATCTGTGTAATAATATAATAGTATTAGAGATGCGAGGTGATAAATAACAGTGTGATAGTAACTCTGGTCAGTATTTTAGTAATAATATAATAGTATTAGAGATGAGAGGTGATAAATAACAGTGTGATAGTAACGCTGGTCAGTATCTGTGTAATGATATAATAAAAATATAATAGTATTAGAGATGAGGATAAATAACAGTGTAATAGTAACGCTGGTCAGTATCTGTGTAATAATATAATAATATAATAGTATTAGAGATGAGAGGTGATAAATAACAGTGTAATAGTAAAGCTGGTCAGTATCTGTGTGCAGTAAAGATATCTCCCTGCATGCAAAGAATACAATTAACTTGACTCCCCCTGAAACCTTGGTTTCAAATCAGTGATGTTTGGTGCGGTCTCTGGTGCGAATGTTAAGCCCTTTTCCAATAGTTTAAATTGAATTTGAGTTAGAAGTTTAGAGGAAATAGTAATTAGTGAATTGGGGCTATCTTTATTTGGTGGATTTAGATTATCCTTCATTTTCTAGGAGAGTTTTCTGCCCCCTCTTTTTCCTCTAAATCTCGTGATCTCTTTGTTGTATTTTGGCGATTTAATGCCTGAAAATCTTTGTATGGTGGGGGTGTTTACCCTGGTCCCTCCCAAAAAAAGAACCAATGTCTGTCTGTTTTTTTTTTAAAGTACATCCTACACATTCTCCCTCTGTCCCACTTATGGAGATATCTGTGGGGGAAGTTGTCACCCCAACGTTTAGGATTTAATTTATGGAGGGTCCCACTGAATTCTCAGGACCTCTTGTTATTTCGGAATAGAGGGCTTTATTAATACGAAAGGGTTGACCAACATTTTTATTTTTATTATTAATGTTGTTATTTTTCTTTTTAAAATCTGATTTTGGTTTATGAATACATATGTAATACAAATGTAGCACTTCTATGTATCTTTAGTCATTTATTTTCATAATAAAATGAAATGTCTACCTGGCGGTGGGGTTTCTTTAAATGGGTGGTTGACCGGGATATGTAGGTGTTGCTTTAATTCATATGCATGTTTATATAATGTATAAAATACAAATTGATAAACTGTTTGGGTATAAAATATATCTTTATTTTATAGGATAAAACCTATATTAAAGATTTGAATGTTAAAACGGTGATCATAAGAGAAAAAGTGTCATATCACAATCTATAGGTCTAATTAATTAATTAAGCAACAGATGTGTATTTTATATTTAAATGGCAACCGTGATTTACAACTGAGTGCAGTGAGCGATATCTATGGCAACATAGGAGGACGAGCGGCTTTATCTTTCATCTCCTGAGGACCGGGTAATATCGCCTTGTTCCCTCTCTTTACCATCGGATGCCTGTGGAGCAGTATACTATGCCCTATTGTCTCTTCTATCGGAAGTGTACTAACACTATTACACTCCTGTCTATTTGCAAGGATTATCTGTATTGCCTCTTGATACCTCCATATTAACCATTGTCCATTCTTGGTTATTCATCAGTATTCAGCCCTGAGCCATATATGCACATTTCATAGATGCATGGATTTGATATGTTTAATTAAAGTCAGTTCTTAGATACAAGGTTGCCCTTTATCTGTTTATTTCCTCAGAGCCGTCTGGCTTTTAATACAGATTTACAAATTCCTTTCAATAAGTGCTCTATATACCTTCTGTATATTTTGTTTTCTAGGCCTTACATCGGACAGGAAATTCCAGGGATTGGAAAATGTGATAACTGTCTTTGAGGTGGCCAAAACCACATCCGACAATGGAGAAGAAACAGGAGCATTTTGCAGATGTTTTTAAAGGATTGGCCTGATCCAACACGCTGCAACCTGGGGAATGAGAAATAGAGAAGAGTTCACACTCCTCTCCCAGAGAGTTTGCAATGGAAACATGTGCTGTCTCTCTCTGTGAGGGTCTCGAGCCATCAGAGTGGGCGAATTCATTGAGAACAATAGAAAATGTTTTATTCCACCGTTTTTTCCAGCTTCATGTCTCAGAGAACATTTAAATACATGACCACAGCCAAGTTACACTATTATTCTCCTTTTATTAGAGCATTCCCTCTGTATTACCTGAAAGACTGCGGCCTGGATCCTCACTTGCAAATTTTTCTTGATACAAGCGTAGTTTTCTGTGCAGAGCTACTACAGATGCGTAGTAACTCTTGTACACTATCTACGTAACTTTACGTTACGTAGACTGCGTAAATGCAGACTATCTACGTCAGTGTTTGCTAACCTGTGGCCCTTCACGTGAAACTACGAATACCTGACAAAGCATGCTGGGAATTGTAGTTTCACAACATCTGGAATGCCACAGGTTAACCAACACTGATCTACGTAATGTAAAGTTACGTAGATAGCGTAGAAGAGTTACTATGCATGTGTAGTAGCTCTGCAGCTAAAATTACGCTCGTACAAAGAAAAATTTTTAAGTGAGAATCCAGTCCGCTGTGCTTATATTGTGTTCCCTGCCCCTCTGTTGGAAAGACTCCTTGTGAGCTACATACCTTTGATTCAGCATCACTGAGCAAGGAACAAGGGTTGATTGTTGCTTATCATTTTAGACTTCTGTAGGAGGACTTATTGGGTTTGCTTTGTCCAGAAATGATTTTCTCTTCAATAACCACATTGAAATATAATATCCTTGAAATACTTGAAGTCTTTGAAATTGTGATGAATAACAACTGCAAACTTTATTTTCTATTTTTGTTTCACAAATTTATTTGATCTGTTTTAAATTTAAAAAACATTTTCCTCTTTATGCTATCTGATTATTATTATTATTATTATTATGATGTTGGATTCAGATGTTTATACGTCAGCTGAATTACACAAGCTGCTTGCAGAATTCTGCTCACTTTCTTGCAGGATAAATGCATGCAGATGTTACGGTATGGACATCCAGGCATATGGAACTTCTGTGCACCTGAAGATCCTTCTGACAGCGTGGCAATTCCCTTCACTGCCTAAGCTTTGTAAGGTGGGGGAGGAGCTTGTAAATTTTACAGTGTGAGTTGGTTTAACTGCTTCTGTGCGGAGTAACGGTCGTACAGACAGCTGATCAGCACACGTGATTTTAGGCATTGTAACTGTACTACAGTCTGCATGAGAGAGGGGAATGACATTGGAGTTCTAAATTTGGTCCATTATTATTATTATTATTATTATTATTATTATTACATATTATTATAGTTTTATTTGGAATTATTAGAAATGTAATTTTATCATTTAGAGATCTAATATTGTATATATTGCTATTTATCAAAATTAACTGAATCCCTGGTCCATAATGTTGTCTTTAATCTTTTCACTAGAGTTGATTAAATTGAAAGTGCTTGTAATATTATTTATGCATCCGTATATATTAATTATTAGACATTATTCAGCCGCTCATTTCTTTATAATTGACTTAGTCTCTTACAAATCATTACAGAAAGATGAATGAAATGATTCTTCCTCTCTCATTGCTTTGTGAGTCTTTCCTCTTGCATTGCCCCATTGATGTCTCTTGCAATCCACTTTTCCCAGCTTTGAACCAATCCACCAAATTTTTATCTACAAGAAGCGTTAATTCTCCCATTAAAACCCCGGAAAGGAAAGATGAGACAGTGTTTCAGAGTACACTTTACTTTCATTATTACAGAAACGTAGATATTTGATTCTCCTTTGTCTTTTTCTGAAACACTGAAAAGGGAATGTCTAATTGTTGGTGCTTTGAGTTCTGTAGACAAATGTAGACATAGCTTTGGTGGCTCCTGAAACCACCAACACACAGGAGGATAGTGGTACTTCTGGAGTTAGACTGTGAGCTCTTTATTGGAGCAGCGGCAGCCCCTGGTATCTACAGAGGTAGATATCTAATGCAGGGGATTTCACCCAGTGGTTTAGTACCACTAGTTGAGTACACGGACCACTATCATGTGGTACTCAATATGTATCTACATGCAGTGCTGGATTAAATCCTGTGGAGGCCCCGTAGGCAATCGATCCCCTCACGTGCACCCTAGTGTCAGCTGACAGAAAATTAGATTTTAAAAAACAAATTGTCATGTCATCTGATGTCTATAGAGTCTGTCAAAACAGAATAAAAACATCTTTAATAACCCCAAATATAATAAATAAATTAATCCTGTGGAGGCCCCGTAGGCAATCGATCCCCTCACGTGCACCCTAGTGAAATAACATTAAACTAAGTAGTGCGCACATTGGCTGCTAGATGGAGATGACATTGTTCCTGTACATTACACGGATGTAGTTTGCACCAAAATATTTTACAAACTGACAGCTGACAGAAAATTAGATTTTAAAAAACAAACTGTCATGTGATCTGATGTCTATAGAGTCTGTCAAAACAGAATAAAAACATCTTTAATAAACCCCAATATAATAAATACATTTCTGCATAGCGAATGAACAAAGGACCGCAAAGGTGCGGGAAATCGTGAACGCAAACGCACGCGCATTAGCGTCCACACTCTCGCGGCCTTTATTACATTCAAAATATACCTATTAATACGCACATTAATAAACACACAATCACACAGGGTTTGTTAATATTTAATGTATAAATGTGTTCCTATTTATTAAAACCGTGCTTTATCTCTACAGATGGAATTACCAAGGAATAACCGCAAAACAGCGAATGTATGCAATATTTATATCATGTTAATAGTCTCAAGGTAGATAAAATCCTAACCCATAATGTTATCAGCTTAGTCGCTGATAGACCGCATGTCGGCGGCAGTAGTTATGCGCATTGCTAGTTTTAGAGTAACAACTGTGTATGAATGAATGATATGCTGATGACCCTCTGGGAGAAGAACAATGGAAGACCCCAGGACCAATAACAAGCCAAGGAAATATTGAGATCCCTCCAATCAAGCGAAAGTTCGGCGACCCCTTTCATCGTGGGACATAAAAGGACCCTCTGTTGGACATTCTCTTTCTCTTCCTGAGAAGACACCTGGATAGACGTCTTGCCGCTAGTTGGTCGCGCTGCGCTGCCGATTGTATCGATTGAAGCTGTACCTTGTTGTTAACTCTTTCCTTGTTGAGATAATACACGTTTTTGTAAGTTTGAACGAATCTTCACCTCTGTGCTAATTTTCAATATTATTGCGTATAATTACGTACTGACACACGGGGTAGTTTTGGGGGTACAATTCAATTACGGGATTAACAAGTCTTTAATGGAAAGTTTTCATTTCTTTGAGTTGATTATTTTTGTATCTGTTGTCATGGGGCCCCAAAAAAGTCTCAGGGCCTACTCAGCCTATTAGCTAATCCGGCACAGTCTACTTGATATGCAAGCAATTACTTGAAGTGATTCCATAGTGGTCATTTTATTATCCTCCCCACAAAAAAATTTGAGAACCACTGGCCTAAGCTGGTCTAATAACCTAATGAGTTGAGAGCACCTGAGGATTGGTATTGTAGCATTTTTTTTTTGGGAGGGGGGGGGGTTTAGATAACTTATATCCACTTTATGTGCCTATGAACCTGAACTCTCCTCGCGGCACCTTCATCACTCTATTTCCCCTCTGACACAGTTCAATACAACTGAAAAAAAACTACTGACGAGAAACCGAAATATACATTTTTATGTTTGCACTGTTTTAAAATTACTTTTTGATCAATCCTACCTTTAATTAACATTGTAAAATGATTTATACCATTTGTTTGTTAATGAAAGTTTAAAGAGTGTGATGCAAGTTAACATCAATAAACAAAATCTTCAGATTCTTATTTGCAAGGATCGTGGAACAATGGTTGCATAGGGATCCGTAATTGTGGTGCCACTTTATCCAAGAACGAGTGCGATTGTACCACTTGCCACGCCACTCACATCAACTTCTGATGGCCATGAAATGTACACCAACCGCACTCACTCGCAAAACAGTCCTACTGTTGGAAATGTAATTCCTAAAAATCAGATCTTAGGTAAATATATCTTCATGGATTTTGTGTTCATAACAGAAAAAATGTAATAAAAATGTGTGTGTGTATGTGCGTGTGTGTGTGTATGTGTGTGTGTGTGTGTATGTGTGTGTGTGTGTGTATGTGTTAAATCCACATTTTCTGTTTCAGGTTTTCAAATGACCTAGACTAATTAAAGGACATTTACATACAAATGTGACTTTCTATGTGTATATCTATAAGGACGTAACTTAGTTGATCTGGTGTTATTTTGACTTTTAAAGCAGAAACAGTTTATATATAATGTCATAATAAAAGGCAAGGTCACACATGAGACAAATTGTAACCTTTCCAAGTTGCCTCACATGAAGTGAGCTGTGAAAATGCCGGGTATGCCTTGACCCTTTTTACGATGGCAGGAAAAAAGGTGAAGAAGGACTAATCGAATGACCTTTGAACATTTTTTTGCTATTCAATATCCAAAGCTGGAGCTAAATGACTTCCTTCTAAATGATAAAGAACACGCCAAATTTTATTCTATGCTAAAACATATATTGCTACACTCTGTATTGCACGTTCGGCAAACATTGAGTAAAACAATTGTTTTTAACCAAAATGAATGCAGAGGATTCTTGGAAATCACATGATCGAAACAAAAGCAGGTTCTGTGGTATGTGAAATGCACTAATGTAAAGGTTGGAATAAAATCAAATAATTGTAATAAATATTCATTAAAAGAAATCTGAGTGGTATTTATGCATAGATTCTAATTCCCAGGAACAGAATACTTAAAATATAGATTAGATATGTGAAGGAAAAAAAGAGGTGATTAAAAATCAGGGGTTAAACACACCATTACCATAGGTCTTCCCTGCATTAAATATAACTGTAGAGTAATAAAGCTTAAATCAGCCACTGAGTATAATATAAAATCACTGATGATTAATAAAGTGCTGCAGTTGAAAAGTGCTAATGCAGTAAATAATGAGTCTCAAATTCAATCTCCAATGAACTCTGCTTATAAGGGTATTAAATGGAATAAATGGTAATAGACTGACCCTCTCAGGCCTCTTCAGAACAAAAAGTATCCATATTGGGTGTAGTAAACGATGAAGATTGAACATGACCAACTGTAAAGCTAATACTGGCAACAACTAAAGCATTAAAAAGTAAATGATAAAGAGAGACCACAATATGGAGGGTTGCTGTTTCGTCTCTGAGAAAATGCCAAAAGCTAATTTCCGGTTGCCTCTATTTTTATAATAGCACTAATTAGAATATTTTATTAATGAATGGGTAAGTATGTCGGTCTTACCCATTCATTAATTCGAAAACCAACAAGTGAGTATTACAGAGGAGTCTTAGGGTTAGGCTGCGGGGAGAGGAGACTTAGCCTTTGGAAGCGGAAAAGAGAGTCTTACTGTTAGGCTCTGGGAAAGGGAGTCTTAGGGTTAGGCTGCGAGGAGGGGAGTCTTAGGATTAGGATGCGGGGCAGGGAGTCTTAGGGTTAGGCTGCGAGGAGGGGAGTTTAAGGATTAGGATGTGGGGAAAGGAGTCTTAGGGTTAGGCTGCGGGGAAGGAAGTATTAGGATTATGATGCGTGGAAAGGAGTCTTAGGATCAGGACACAGGGAAGGGAGTCTTAGGGTTAGGCTGTAGGGAAGGGAGTCTTAGGGTTAGGCTGTGGGTCAGGGAGTTTTAGGATTAGGATGTGAGGAAGGGAGTCTTAGGGTCAGGCTGCGGGGAAGGGAGTTTTAGGATTAGGATGTGGGGAAGGGAGTCTTAGGGTCAGGCTGCGGGGAAGGGAGTCTTAGGATTAGGATACAGGGAAGGGAGTCCTAGGTTTAGGTTGGGGTTACATTAATACTCAGCATTCGCAGCTCCATCTTCTATCTTTGGTGGATCGATTGCTTCTCCTCTTCAAGGCATAAGCAATCAATTTCCCAGCCAGTTCTCAACTCGATGGGAGAAAACAGACTTTTCAAAAAAAGGGCCATTTTCAGCAGTGACCTACAGCCCTATATGGCATATCTCCCAACACTGAGATTCCTAAAAAAGGACAACACAAGTCCCATCCTTGTTTCACCCAACCTCCACCCTGTTCCGCCCAAACTTGGTCACAACGCTGGCCACTTTTGAGTAAACTCTGCCCCTTTCATGGGTTGCAAAACAAAACCCAGAAGAGTTGGGAGGGATGTTGGGGTAGGATATGCCGCCCTCCAGCGTAAATCTGCTGTTGCTCCTCTCAGGTGCATCCTTTAAGGGCATAGGGCCTGATCCAGACCTACGCTCATGAAAAGCTTATGTGCATCGCGTATTTACGCCAACGTACCTACGATGCGCTCCCCTCGGCACACCCCTTGGTCGTACTTAGTTTAGCCTTCTTACACCCAGCAAACCCGACCCTAACTTTTCTGAGCGTAACCACGGGTGCCCATAAGCTCAATGCGTAGTTACCACGCTTAGCACATCCATACTGTACGATCTAAATGCCTCACCCCGCCCTCGGTGCGTATTTACAGATTTCGTATGGCAGGCATGAATGTGTTACAATCAAGACCTTACGTTCAGAATTTCGGAGTGTAACATGAGTGTAACATCTGCCCCGAGCATGCGCAGTAAGTACAAATGGCCGTTTTTACACATACGCCCATCGTAAAACACACCCGAGCGTAGGCCTATAGGGAGGGCAGTTGTCTCATGCTCCACTCTCCTCTGTGTCCAATAGTAGCCACACCTCCTGGGTCCACGGTAGTTATGGCAATTACTTAAAGTTGTTTAGAAGCGATTGCTGATTTGTGGGGGCTAGGTAGGGGGATGGTATAATATAGCCATACACAAGTCCAATTATTGGTCCTTGCAGAAGGTAACATGATGAATTGGAAGATTTCCCACATTGAACCTATAATGCTAGCAGAAGATGGCAGTGCGGTGAAAATTGTCAGGACACCCTTGCATTTGTTTGGCTACACTGACCTCCGTTTAGTTTCAGCAAGTACTGGCTGGGCCTCCTGTCAAACTTGACAGAAGACCTGTGAAACTAACCTGGCTGTCTGCAAAAAAAAAAGTTCCGACATCGCTTGCAGAATTATCATTATTAACGTTCATTTATAAGGTGCCACACAGTATCTGCAGCGCTGAACAAAGGCAAAAGTTCCATATACAGCACAATTAACAGAAAAGGTACAAGTTCAAATAAATAAGGAATAAAATACAAGCACAATGCAAAAATAAAATACAGTACAAAAATAGTAGAACAATATGTATGGAGAATAAAGGTGCAGAATATGTGTGTAGGAGCAGATGAATAAAGAGAAAGATAGACAGTAAAGAGAAAGGTGGAAATGAACAAGGTAGAGGGGTGATGACAGGAGGGAGGAGGACCCTGCTCATCAGAGCTAACATGCTAAGTGGGAGGGGGTGAACAAACAGGAGACACAGGGATGAAGATGGGGAGGGCAGGTAAGCTGTGGAGGAAGGTTAGGCTAGCCTGAAGAAGTGGGTTTTGAGGGAGCGTTTGAAGGATTAGAGGATGTTGGATTTCCCGATAGGTTCTGGTAGGTTGATGTAGTGCAGAAGGGTGGCCGGGAGAAGTCTTGGATGCGGGAGTGATTATCCAGTTGGAGTTGAGGCAGCGGTCACCAGCAGACCAGAGTAGTCAGGCGGGAGTGTGAATGGAGGTAAGGGAAGGTATTCATTACTGTATTACTGCTGCACTTGCTAATAATATTGGACAAACAAGGTAACTCCACCCAGGAGGTGACGGAACAGGGAAATTAACACCTTGGGCTCGATATATTTTATGCATGCTGTAAGATAAAGTTATTGGACCCAAACATTTTGGAGGCATTTTATTGGCATTAGAGAAAAATATATTGATCATTCATGAAAGAAATTTTTTGTCCAATCACCTGATAATGGTATGATTGGCCCAATAATTGCTCTAGCGTATGTCCAGTTTTAGAGTTGAGAAGACAGATCATTTATACTCAATGTTTATAGGGATATAACAAAGCTACTCAGTAGGTCTACACTAAATTCTGATTGTAGATTGCATATAGTACAATGCATGCAAAATACATTTTATTTGTATCCCCGCATGATGTTTCCGTGTAAATCTACATCTGTTAGCTAGACCTTTTTATTTTTATATTGTACTCCCATTGTGCAAGTTGACAAGTTTAGTAATTCCTTTTGTTTTTATTTGTGATTCAGCATCTACCATGCATGCACAACTCTGATCAATTACTCGTTACCTAAGTTTTCACCAGACAAAGCTTCTAAACTTTTCAAATTTAACAAGTAACTTTATTCATTTGTGCTTTTTAGCCCTCGATGAATCATTTCATACTTTAGTCACTTTTGCAACCTAAACCCGTCCCTCTTGGTGTTCATCGTTTTGAATAGATTACCTTCATCTTCAAAGACTCCTTTTTTGCTCACAGACTTCATTTACTTTATAAAAGAAACAAAATGTCTGGTTATGGCCTTACACATAAGCAAACATGAAATGTCTACAATTCTATTGAGAAGTAAGGTCATTTTTATTTCACAGTTTCACCATCTCCAATACATTTCCCACATAACATAAAGATGTTTCTTCAGTTAAAAGACTCCCTACTGAGGAAATGATTGCTGACCCCTGTTGAAATATTGCTAGCGATTACTTTTGTGAATAAAGCAGTAAATATGTTTCAGAGTCACAGTTACATGATTAGATACCTTAAAGTTACAATCCCTGCCCAAAATTTCTGTTCTGAGACCTCTATATAAATTATAGTAACCCTTCTTTTCACACAGAAATTGCAGTAATGTATGAGAGCAGCAAAAACCCAGGAACATAGAAAAGATGTAATCACATCTCTATCACACAGTATAACTTTTCTAAGTTTTCACTTATCATAGTGTAGAACATAACACATTATAGTTATACTCAGAATTAAACATTTATTCCTCAATATTTAAGTCAATTATCAAGTTACAAAAAGGTATTTTACTTACATTGGGCAAGATCCAGAACAACGCTTGTGAGCGAATTTACGCGTGGCGGAGACGTAAAATCACCTTTTAGTAAGTACTGCGCATGCGCACCATAGAAAATACGCTCCGTAACGTGAACGTATGGGCCATTCACGTATGTGTCACTTAAATCCTTACGTGTGGGCGTGCCAGTGTTACGTGAGTCCAAAATACGTCTGAAATACGTTATGTAGGCCGGGGTTTGTATTCAAAGTGTACAGTATGGGCGTGCTTAGCTGCGTAAATACGTGTTGCCCATACGTACGAAGGCGGCTCACATCGGTTACGTTGCCAAAAGTTAAGGTAGGGTTTGGAAAGCGTATCTTGGTCAAAATACGTACATTCAAGGGGGGTGACAAGGGGAGTGTATAGAAGGAACGCACGCGTAAATACGCTACGCGGGGAAACGTATTGCAAGCGGAGTTCTGGATCTACCCCCATATTAGGGTATGTCGGATATCCTGTTATTATAAAGAAACTGTTGTCATAATACAAGTTAATTGGAAACTGAGTCTTACCATCTAGTTTCTAAAGACCTTGGTTCTCACAGAT
>WWET01001654.1:22336-45323 GCA_011038615.1 Limnodynastes dumerilii
CCCATATACTACTCTTTGCCTCCGCCTAAGAGCTGTTGTTAGGAGGAGGAAAAGGGGGGTATGTATGGGGACATCAATGTATTACATAGCAATATTGCCTAAGTAAAATAAAATCAATAAAAAAAAATAGAAAAAATAAATACATATTTTAAACTCATGTGTCAGACTGCAGCTGTCCGGTCCCGGCATGAATAGCGCATGCACAGAGTTTCTCATGTCAGGACTTGAAAATGCAAAGTCCTGAATAAGAGTTACTGCACATGTGCAGTACTTCATATATGCATCGCATGAATGAGAGATACTGCAAGGACCCGGCGGATCATCGTGGGACCTCGCAGGAGGGGTGAGTAATTGTAAATAACGTGAACAAAGCTGCCAGGCTCAATGTGAAGATAAGCCAACCTGATGCAGCTTTGTTCACAGGGAATGAGGCAGGTAAGTAAATAGACCCCATAAGGGCAAGGAAGTGGACTGCTGGTGTGAGCGGAGGAGAGGGGTGAAGGAAGAAAAAGAAGGGATAGATGTAGGATGCAGTGAGAATGTTAAGTGGAGGAGAAGTAGGCTAGCCTGAACAGGTGCGTTTTGAGTGAGCACTTGAAGACCTACAATGTGGGGGAGAGTCTGACTGAAAAAGGGAGGTCAGACAATGGCGGTTAGCAGAACATAGAGGGTGGGAAGGGGTGTGCATGTTGATGAGGGAAGAGAGGCAGGGAGCAGTGGATGAGGAAATGTCCTTAAAGGTGAGAATAAGGAGTGAGCGGGAGACCAACTAGGAGGAGGTTACAGTGTTATTCCATTCCATAATTATAGGGGCATATATGGGTGGCTAGACAGAATTATAAGGGGAAAATGCGGATGGCTGGACATAATTATAAAAGGCAGATATGGATGGCTAGACATAATTATAAGGGGCATTTATGGATAGATGGACAGAATTATAAGGGGCAAATATATATGGCTGGATATAATTATAAGGGGCATATATGGATGGCTGGACATAATTATAAGGGGTATATATGGATGGCTGGACATAATTTTAAGGGGAAAATATGGATGACTGGACATAATAATAAGGGGCAGATGTGGATGGCTGGACAAATAATAAAGGGGTTGATATATACTAGGGGCACACCTTTAACAAAGAGGCAGACATGGAGTCTGGACAAATAATAGGGGCAGACATAGAGGCTGGACAAATAATAAAGGGGCAGGCATATGGAGGTTGGACATATAATGAAAGGGGCAGACAAATGGAGGCGGACATATGGATGTCTGGAGAAAAACTAAGGGGCAGACATATGGATGGCTGAATTAATAAAAGGGGCAGACACTAGACCTGTCCTCTTTGCAGTGTAAGACACACCCACTTTCCCCAGACATGCCCAATGGGTGGTACAAAACACACACCCTCTGCCATCATGCCGCAAAATTTTGTCCCTCTTTCCAATTCTCAAATGTTGGGAGATATGGACCTTGAGGAACTCATAAAAGTCCCACAGTTAGAGTAATTATTACACCAGACATCTGGAAGAAGTACCATATTTCTATTTCTATTTATTGATTCTTATCTATCTATATAAAAGCCATTCTGCTCCACACCGTTATACGCATGCGCAGTAGCATTCACGCCGCTGTGATGCTACTGCGCATGTGCAGAGTAGATGGGAGCAGAATTGCTTCCTAAAATGTGCCCCCCAAGTGTCCCACCAGCCGCCCCCGCCCCCCTTCCTTCCGCATCTCTGCTCACCTTTTCAACATTGCAGCCGAAGCCGGCCGGGGAGGGGTAAGGGCAGCTCACAGGAGAGCCAGCGCAGCTCACCAAACACACCCCTCTGTCACAGCGGCAGCATGCCTAGAGTTATAGAAAAGGGGAGGAGCCATCACTTGGCCTGTGTGGCTCCTCCCCCTTGTCTTAACTGTGCCGCGATCACAGCATCTCTGCTCACCCGAGGGCAGGGGCAGCACACAAGAGAGCCAGCGCTGCTCACCAAACACACTGCTCTGTCACAGCAGCAGCATTCCTAGAGTTAAGGCAAGGGGGAGGAGCCATTACATGCCCTGCGTGGCTCCTCCCCCTTTCCTCTACTGTAGGCGCGGTGCCGTTTTGACAGAAGAGTGTGTTTGGTGAGTGGCTCTGGCTCTCTTGTGAGCTGCCCTTACCCTCATTCAGACACTGCCCACATTAACTGCCCCCAACCCCTGCCCTCACTTAGACCCTGCACCCCACTAAATGTGAATCTCTGTAATCTATATATAAAAGCCATTCCTCACCATTATACGCATGCACAGTAGCGTTCACATAGTTGTGATGCTACTGCGCATGTGCAGCGGATGGGAGCAGAATTGCTCTCCTAAAAAGTGCCACCCCCACCAAGTATCTCTGCCCACCCAAGCTACCGGCGGCCAACGTATTATAGTAGTACAATTAAACTTGAAACAAAAAAAGTGTCTAACCTAATTCTTTCCTGTCTTTATGACGGGCTTTAGTCTAGTTTCATTACAATGCATACATCAGACATATGCAATAGACATCCAGCTTATGCATCACTATGTGACATCATCCATCTATTTCTCAGTACCTACCTGCAAGATGTCAACACTATGGACCGGGTTACCTTTTAAAAAGGTTTCCGTACGGTAGCCTCCACTGTTAAGGCTATTGTACGGATTTTCTGATTCAGAGGTCCAATTGAAGGAGAGCAGGGCGCTCCCCCTGCTCTCCTACATGCGGATAGTGAATCCATAATTATCCCATATGAAAACCTGTGCAGGATACTGAATTATACATAAAGGCTTAGCCAAGCCCTTACTGTACGATTTACATGCATTAGCCCACACGGGGGCTCTGATCCGTACGGAGTGTAGCATCACTCCATTTTTATGCCAACATCCATACGTCATGTAGAGAAGTCGTCACACTTACTTAAGTGTGAATAAAGACCCTATATTATTCCAACAATACAAGTTTATATTAAAAAAAAACTAAAAGTGTCCCTGAAGGTAGTATACTTTATGCAATTAGTTATCCATTAAATTATTCAATCTATTCTATATACAATTAGATTTTTCTTTATTTTGCATGTTTACAGTATACAAAAATTTGCAGTCACTATGCTAGTACCATTGGTTCAATGTAACTGGTTATATTGATGTCTAGTCATCAGACATTACTCCTATTCTGATCACATGTGACATATTTGATATTTAATATTTGTGCATCACAGCATTGAAGTCATGAGTTTGATTCCCAGTCGAGGTCTTATCTGTGTGGAGCTTGTATGTTCTCCCCATGTCTGCGTGGGTTTTCTCTGGGTGCTCCGTTTTCCTCTCACTTGCTAAAAAACATGCTGGTAGGTTAATTGGCTGTTGACTAAATTAACCCTAGTGTGTGTATGTATGGGACCTTGGTATGTAGCTCCAATAGGTGCAGAAACTGATGTGAATGTCTAATGTTCTCTGTAAAGCGCAGCAGACAATTTGTAGCGCTATATAAATAAGCGTTAATAATAATAATAATAAGATTATGTTCTATAGGCTTTGTGTGTGATGTGTTTAATGTAAGGAGTCTCACGTGTCTTCCATGCAGTGTGCTGCAGTGAGCACCCATTGAGGATGGATCAGGGATCCTCCACAGAAATGTTGCCCCCTGATCTGCAGAGATACCATATATGGTCTGGAATGAGCCACGGCTTCCCGACCTCCAACGATTCTGAAGGCCTCTGCTTAAACAGAATAGTAAGACACAAAAAGAAATTACCACTTAAATACTCAATGTAATTACTAAAACTTAATTATTGTACTTATGGACAATGGAGTTGCTCCAGAATTGCTGAAGCAGAAAACATGTAAATAAAAAAAAAAATCCTGTTGCAATGTGAGGGGTACAAATGAGTTACAAATTTTATAAGGTAAATATTTAGATTTTGCTTATAGTACAGAAAAACTGATCATCAAATTGCCCAAAGTTCACATGATTACGCCACATACTGTAAAGCTGCATGTTGCCATGATTTTACCATAAAAAAAATCACCATTTCATATGACAAACAAATCATTTTGAGTCTTTTTGCTTATTTGCCAATAAAAAATTTTTTTTATCCCCCTTACATTAATAATTATTTTATTCATTATTCATCAAGCAATATTGCTTTCTCTTATGTTCTGAATTGCAAGATAATAAAACAGCATCTAAAAACATTGGGGCTGATCCAGATCCACGCACGCATTACATACATGTGTACGATCGTGTAGCGGGGAGTGTGCACTCCCTGCACTCCCCGCTCTCGGTAGTAAATATTACGACTAGGTCTGTGGTAAGTCGTACCAGGGCTTCCACCGCCCTGTTGACTTCATTAAATGGTTATCCTCGCCATATATTGAGCCATCGTAAGGGAAGGGTCTTCACCTTCCCGGTAAGTACTGTCATACGTAACGATAGTACTTACACTAAGGGAACATCTGCCGCTTGCATGTGCAGATGTTCCCTGTCAGTGAATTAACGCAAATGTCTTGCATAAATTCACTTAGTTCATAGTTCAGGATCTACCCCACTGACTTTTTTCTGACAGTGTTGCAGGAGAAAACTGCCAGGTATGTGGGAAATAAGTGTAAAATTAGTCCATGTTGTTAGGTGCTAGATTTACTAAACTGCAGAATAGAAAAAATGGAGATGTGCCCATACCAACCAATCAGATTCTAACTTAGTATGTAATGGGAAAGTGAGAGCTAGGATCTCATTGGTTGCAATGGGCAACATCTAAACTTTTCCTTTTCCTCATTTTAGTAAATGTAGCCACTTATCATTATTAAGATCCTTAATTAATCTAATAAATAAGTCTTCAATTTTCAGAACAGTGCTTGAAAAGAAGTCATATATTCCGTGTTTGACATGCCTTTGTATCAGTGATATTTACTATCAATAGATCAATACTTCCTATACAGAGATCTAGCTGCTTCCAGCCCAGCTAAGCTGCATTTGTGTTACCAAATTTGTGTGAAGCATAAGTAGCAAGAGAAATTCCATGCATCATCTCTATACTGTATGTTCACAGAATATATTCATGAGATCAGAGCATTAATTACCTGAGAGTGGTAGCATGCACAAAGCTGCAGCCAGCAACCCCAGATACTTCATGGTTTGGTGGTGATCCGAGAGTGTGGGTGTTTGGAAAGATGAATAGTCAGCTTTTAAAGGTTGTAAGCAGGAGAAGTCCGTTGGGTAATTTCACCAGACTTTGGTGTTGTAAGGACTGTTGGCTTGTGTCAATAATTTGATATGTGAAAAAGGGGGATGCAGACAGGGGAAGTGTAACCAACAGTATCCTGTCAGAGTTTAGATATGAGTAAATTCTCAGGCAGTTTAAAATGTATGGTTGCTACCAAACTTCCTAACTATACATCTTCTTTAAATAATTAGCACAGGTATAGTAAAGTGCTAGGCAACGGAAATCCAAGTTGAGTACCAGGCCTTCTTTTGTGCAAATAGTTCAAATCAATTTATTTATCTTCTCTTTCTCACTCTTATTAAGGAATCATTATCTTTCCATTACAGAATATGCTATGTGCTCAGTATAAAAGAACCAAGGACCCCATAGGGCCACAGGGGCATAAACAGCAGGCAGGTGATCCTGTTAGCATCGTGCAGGTTTAGGAGTTGATTAGTTAGATTATGAGGCTGGAGTTAGGTCAGTTGGGGGGTTTGGTTAGGTTATTTAAGGGGCAGTGGACAGAAAGTTAGGTCTCTTTAGAAAAGATTCTCCCTCCCTCCCTTTAAGTTTATAGAATTGTTTGTTATTAACATGTTTTTTTTTTTTCTTGATGGAGCATGGTGGGGCATTAGCAGTGGGAGTTCAGCAAATGAGGGTCTAGTGCATGGGGGAATTTGGTGGGAGTGGGGGTGGTTGGTTCCATCAGCATCACAACCCATGTTGCCAGGACATCATAACCTAGTGGTAACCTAGTGGGTCCTGTTGGTTGGGACCTTCCAGGTTAAGGTTCCAGGGGTGTGCTTTTTAAAGGGTCAAGTGTTGCAGAGGACTGGACAGGGGGGCGCCTGTTGGTCAAATAATATTGATTTTTTGTGGGGTGAATGTTATGGCTGAACCCTCCCATCTGCTATTGGGCCACCTAGTTCATTCAATTATTAAAGGCCAAAGAATTACATGGCCATCAATCATATCATCAATCCATGAATTACAATTCAGCCCATCTCATTCATAAATACCATATTCCCAGCTTTTTGTGTTTGAGGTCTTGATCCAAAAATATATCCCTGCATGCAAAGAATACAATTATCTTGACTCCCTCTGCAATCAATATGGTTTGGCCCAGGAGTAACTAAGTTCAAGCACTTACTTAAGTCTAGATCTAGCCCTGTGTCATTATTTCATTAGGTTTTGCCTGGCTGAGTGAGTGAACACTTTGCTGTTTGCTGTTTATGACTAAAGAAAAAAAGCTACCTAGGCAAGGTTGCTGGCAGTATTTGAATTGGGAGGGAATGTGAGTTTCACAAGAGCATGGACACTGCCAAAAGCATCATTTAGGAAGTTTGTGTTTATTAGCAAATTTTAAATATGAGATCAGCGGTTTGGATTGTTGTTAATCCAACAGATACGAATTTAGGGGTTCCAAGTCGAAGTGAGCCATGCCTCAGTTCCTCCCACTAAATTCGGATCTGTTATCACAGCCACAGCTCTGATCAGAGCAGAGGACGCAAGTGTGACCTAAGGTCAGGCGAGCGTCATTAGCCTGCAGAGCGCGCGCCGTGGAGGAGAAAGCTGGAAGACACAGGAAAGGTAAGTTTATTTTACTGTTATTTTTAGAAAGTAGTTTGGGAATGGGGATTTGGAATGGGGGAGTGGGAAGCTTGACATGAAAGGGACAATAAGGATGGACACATATAGAGGGGGAATAATTCTGGCTATAGACAGAAGGAGGGACAATAAAGCTGGGTGGACACAGATAAAGTGGGGAACAATAAGGCTGGCTAGATGAGTGGACAATTATAAAGAGGGGGCTATAAGACTGTCTGGGCACACAGAGGAGGCAATAAGACTGGGTAACCTGAAGGAAGGGGCAATAAGGCTAACTGCACACAAATAAAGTAGGGCGTAACAAGGCTGTCTGGACACAGGAGGGGCAATAAGACTGGGTACACTGAAGGAGAGGACAATAAGGCTGGCAGGACACTCATAAAGAGGGGGCTATAAGACTGGCTTAGCACAAAGAGGGGGCAATAAGACTGGGTAAACTGAAGGAGGGGCAATAAGGCTGACTGCACACAAATAAAGTGGGGGGTAATAAGGCTGTCTGGACACAAAATGGGCAATAAGGCTTGGCAAACTGCAGTAAGGGACAAGGCAATAAGGCTGACTGCACACAAATAAAGTGAGGGGTAATAAGGCTGTCTGGACACAGAAGGGACAATAAGGCTGTGCAAATTGAAGGAGGGAACAATAAGGGTTGCTGGATACAGGAGGGACAATAAAGCTGGGTTCTTACTCATAAAGAGGGGCTATAAGATCGGCTGAACATAGAGTGTGTGCAATAAGACTGTTTGGACAAACAAGGAGTGTCCCAATAACGCTTACTGGACACAAATAAAGAGGGTGCAATAAGTCTGGCTGGGCACAAAAAACGAGGGGCTATAAAGCTGACTGAACACAGAAGGAAGGTGCATTAAGGCTGGTTGGAAACACAAAAGGTAGGGTAAAAAGGTTGGATGGACAAACAGAAGGAGGGGACAATAAGGCTGATTGGACACAAATAAAGAGGGGGGCAATATGACTGACTGGACACAGGAGTAGGGGCAATAAGGCTAGGTGGTCACTCATAAAGAGGGGCTATAAGACTGGCCGAACATAGAGATGGGGCAATAAGACTGCTTGCACAAACAAGGAGGGGACAATTACACTGACTGGACACAAATAAAGAGGGAGCAATAAGGCTGGCTGTGCACACAAAAGGAGGGGCAATAAGCCTGACTAGACACAGAAGGAAGGGGCAATAAGGCTGGTTGGAAACACATAAAGAAGGGGCTATAAGACTGACTGCACACAATGGGCCTGATCCTGAACTACGCCCTCCGTCGCTAGGACAGCGGGCGTAAGCGTAAGATCGGCTCTTCAGCCGATCTGCGCCTGCGCCGGGCAGATGTTGCCCGGCGTTGCTACGGCAACGCCCGATCCTGGATCGGGCGTCCATAGCAGCGCCGTAGGGACGCTGGAGGGGACGTCCTCCAGCGTCCCTACTTTTGGAATGGGAAGCTGGACATGGAAGGGACATAAGGACACATATAGAGGGGAAATCTGGCTGGAGACAGAAGGAGGGGCAATAAAGCTGGGTGGACATAGATAAAGTGGGGAGCAAGAAGGCTGGCTCGATGAGTGGACACCCATAAAGAGGGGGGCCATAATACAGTCTGGGCACACAGAGGAGGCAATAAGACTGGCTAGGCACACAGAGGGGGCAATAAGACTAGGTAACCTGAAGGAAGGGGCAATAAGGCTAACTGCACACAAATAAAGTGGGGGGTAACAACGCTGTTTGGACAGAGGAGGGGCAATAAGGCTGGGCAAACTTAAGGAGAGCACAATAAGGCTGGTTGCACACAAAGTTGGGGCAATAAGGTTGGCTGAACATAAAGAGGGGCTATAAGACTGACTGGACAAAATAAGGGGGAAATAAGACTGTTTGGACAAACAGAAGGTGAGGAGAACAAGGTTGACTGGACACAAATAAAGAGGGGGCAATACGGCTGGCTCGACAAACAAAAGGATTTCCATAGCCCCACTTCTAAATTTCCACTTCGAGCAGTTATCTAAACACAAGAAAAATCACAGCTAGATAGTCAGAGACCCAGTGGCTCACCCATGGGGATTTCTGGTAGGCCAGATTGATTATTTTAACTAACACAGAAAAAAAAAAACACATTAACTCGAAAAGGTGAGTGGCTTCACAGGCAGGGCAGGGCAGGCCAGACAGACAGACAGACATAGAAGAGAAATCCCACCACAGGGCAGTAACCATAGGGCGGGGGAGGGCAGATATGGGTATGTGAGAGAAAGAGAAGAGGGGCAGTTATGGTTATGCGAGAGATAAAGGGGGCAATTATGTGTATGTGAGAGAGTGGGGGGCAGTTATGTATATGTGATAGAGAGAGGAGGGGCAGTTATGTGTATGTGAAAGAGAGAGGAGGGGCAGGTGTGTGTGTGGGATCGGAGGGGCAGTTATGTGTATGTGAGAGAGAGAGGGGGCAGTTATGTGTATGTAAGGGGGGGCAGCTATGTGTATGTTATAGAGAGAGGAGGGCCGATATGGGTATGTGAGAGAGAGAGGGGGAGGGCAGTTATGTGTATGTGTGTGAGAGAGAGGAGGGGCAGTTATGTGTATGTGAGAGAGAGAGAGAAAAGGGGGTAGTTATGTGTATCGAGAGAGAGAGCGAGAATGGGGGCAATAATGTGTATGTGAGAGAGAGAGGGGCCAGTTATGTGTTGCTGCCAAGAAGTCTAGCTGGGTCATAGGGCAAAGCCCTTGATATTGATAACCTATGCCCTCTGCTAGATCTGGATCAACCATTACCAGCGTTAACCCCTTACAAACATTTTGAGCCAGAACTAGTTCTCAACTGATTAGTACTTCCTGCAAAGAAAGGATGGGGGATAGCTGCAGCTACAGTCCTCCCTCACCAATGTCCTGTAACTAGACTTAACTTTAATAACAATTACAAGACACATTGGCCCCGATCCAGATCTGAGTGCAAATCCACATGCAAATTTAAATTGCAAGCATATACACCACATAGTGTACAGGCACACAGCAGTTAAGCTGTAAGCAGATACCATACGCATGTGAACAGACTTAAAAAAGGAATAAATAAAAATATGCTTTTATTAAACTGTATATTTTTTAGAATTGACAGCAAGATTAAACAGCAGCAGCAATTTCATGACTATATATGTATCACGGTGCCCTCAATTATGCATCCTTTGCTAATACTTACAAGGAGAAAGACAGAACTCCACCCCAACAGTGCTCTGGGGCTGGGAGGAGTTCCCAGAGAGGAAGTGAGTGTTGCAGTGTCTGGGGGAGAGGCAGAGAGAGAGAGGAGAGCCTGTGAGCAGAGGAGTTGCAGAGGAGTTACTGAGGAGAAATCAGAGAGGAGAGAGAGACTTGCCCAGACAGCACAGCATCTGCTGCTAGGTTTAGTCTGAGTCTGGCAGAACTTTGTAGAGACTTGACCTTGAGCCCACCCGCCTGAGGGAGATTCCAACTGGGGGAGAGTTGCAAGGGAGATCAGAAGAACTACAAGCAAGATTAGGCTAGCGGGTGCCTTGAGCTGACACGCTGTGGAGCTGCAGTTAGAGACTGACATCCATCCGGAGAGAGAGAGGTACCTTACCACAAGGTGAATGCAGTGTTTGGAGAGAGATGGACAGAAGCCTGTGAAGGGGCTTTCAGAGAGCTGATGAAATGCCTAATAGAAGCTCCTGTGCTGGGATATGCTGATCCCACTTTGCCTTATGTACTACATGTGGATGCTTCAATGGAGAGACTTGGGGGAGTGATGTATCAGGAACAGGAAGGGAGACTACGTCCAATTGCCTATGTAAATCGAAGCCTGTCTCCCAGCAAAAAGAACTATCCAGTCCACAAGTTGGAGTTACTGGCTCTCAAATGGGCTGTGGTGGACAAGCTGCATGATTACCTCTATGGGGCCAGTTTCAAAGTGCAAACAGATAACCCCCTGACATATGTACAGACAACTGCAAAACTTGATGCCACAGGTCACCGGTGGTTGGCAGCTCTAGCCATCTACAATTTCAGTCTGAAGTACCGTCCCGGCAACACCAATGTGGCGGCTGATGCATTATCAAGATTGCATGGCCAGCCTTGTGATGGACAGGAGGAAGCTTGGATTGAAGTTCCCGCTCCAGAAGTGAGAGGAATGTGTCATGAGGGGAGAGTAACGATCCCACCGGCCAGGGAAGGCCTAAGTTCATTGGGAGCATACTGCTGGTTATCCCGAATGAAAATGGGAGACCTCCAGCAAATGACTGTGAAGCAGCTGAAGGAGGAGCAGAAAAAGGATCCAGCAATTGCACCAGTGTGGTGGGCTGTGAAACGTCAGCAGACATTGCTAAAAGGCGGAACTAGAAGCGAAGAGCTTGCTTTACTACTTCGCCAGCAAGAGGTATTGATCTTGAGAAGAGGATTGCTGTATTGTGAGACTCAAGGACCACTTGGAAGAACAACAATGCAGCTGGTGCTGCCCCGAACCCAGAGACAGTGTTGAAAGCTCTACACGATGATCATGGGCATCTAGGAGTGGAGAAAACCAGAGGGCTCATAATCGAGATTGGTACAAAATGGATACAGATATTGAGAGCTATTGCAAGTCTTGTGGTACCTGTGTGCTGAGGAAGACTTTGCCCTCAAGATTGGCTCCACTGGTGAACATATCAAGCAGTGGACCTCTAGAGTTAGTTTGCATTGACTTCCTCTCCATTGAACCTGATGAAGAGAATATCAGTAATGTGCTAGTAGTCACTGACCACTACACAAGATGGGCCTGATCCAGACATACGATGTAGCGCTGAGCGTACTAAGCGTTACATCGTGGGACTCCCCCTGACACTCCCCCTGCCCCATCGTATTTACACTCCCTTACGCCAACTGAAGGCTACCCTAACTTCAGACGGCATAAGGGAGTGTAAATACGCTGGGACGGCGGTGTTAGTACGATAATGCCGCCCTCCCACCAGCCTCATTACCCTCCCTCCCCTGCCTACCTGCACTAACCTCAGCATAGTAACGCTGGGGGACCCCCCCTCCAGCGTTACTACGCTGAAGCTATGGATGCTCGATCCACGTAGCTTTTAAGCCGATCTTACACTGCTGGCTGGCTGGCTTTTAACGCCTGCCAGTGTAGGTCTGGTTTAGGCCCGATATGGTCAGGTCTACACTACCAAAGATCAAAGGGCGTGCATGGTGGCGAAGGTACTGTGGGAGAAGTTCTTCGTAAATTATGGGTTACCGGCCCAAATCCATTCAGACCAGGGCAGAGACTTTGAGAGCCGTTTAATCAAGGAGATGTGTGAGATCTGCGGGATCAAGAAGTTAGAACTACCCCGTTTCATCCTCAGGGAGATCCACAACCTGAGAGGTTTAACCGGACCCTCCTTAATATGTTGGGCACTTTGAACCCTTCCAAAAAGGCTCACTGGAGCAGGCACATACCACAATTGGTCCATGCCTACAACTGTACAAATAATGAGGCCACAGGACAGAGATGGAAAGACCTCAGAAAACTTGGAGGGACAATGGAAGATTATGTAGGCCGCAGCATGACCCAATAGCCCAAGAGTCTTTCAGTTTTGAGCTTAATGAACTTGATGAGAAATGGGGATTTTGCGGGTGATGGTACCCCCCTAAAGAAGTTCAACCATGAAGGCCCAGAAAGCAATGGAAGAAAACAAGAATTTTGCCTGCTGCTACAGAAAGGCCAGATGTCACAGTTGAGGTGGATGAACCCCAGCCTGTAGAAGAAGAATTGGGAGATGAGCCCTAGTCTTTGGAAGAAGACGAAGTGCAAGACAGCATCCAAAGTGAAAGGCCACCAGGGGGAGATGAGGGGGTCTCTGAAGCCCGTACCCACCCAAGAAGGGACACTAGGCCACCCATGATTTTAACATATGATTCTTTGGGTCAGAGTGTAGAGGTGCCCAGAGTAACACACCCCCATATGATACAGGCTTGGTCTTATTTCAATGTAGGCTTTCCCAGTGTGTGTATGTGAGTAGTGGTTTAGGAAGGCAGGATGTTTTAACCCACCCTTGCTTTATAGGTGGAGCTCCCTCACAAAATTGTTACTATCCTGTGCCAGTGCTCCAGAGGGAGCGTGTAGCAAGGGTGCCCTCAATTATGCATCCTTTGCCAGGACTTGCTATGGTCACAAAGAGAGAGAAAGAACTCCACCCCCACAGTGCTCTGGGGCTGGGAGGAGTTCCCAGAGAGGAAGTGAGTGCTTCAGTGACTGAGGGAGAGGGAGAGAGAGAGAGAGAGGGAGAGGGAGAGAGAGAAGAGCCTGTGAGCAGAGGAGTTGCAGAGGATCTGCAGAGGAGTTACTGAGGAGAAATCAGAGAGCAGAGAGAGAATTGTCCAGACAGCACAGCATCTGCTGCTGGGTTTAGTCTGATTGTGGCAGAAATTTGTAGAGACTTGAGCCCACCCACCTGGGGGAGATTCCAGCTGGGGGAGAGTTGCAAGGGAGATCAGAAGAACTACAAGCAAGATCAGGCTAGTGGGGTGCCTTGAGCTGATATGCTGTGGAGCTGTAGTTAGAGACTGACATCCATCCGGAGATAAGTAACTGCATTCAATCACACTGATACACAGTTGCTGCACAATACATCTACCTTTCTGCATCACCATTGCATTGCATTGGGATTTAAGTAAAGTGGACTTTGGGACTTTGTTGCACACAGCCTACATGGGACTTTCTAACACATGTACCCAGGTTACCACCGTTCTACAAGTGCACCAACGTTGTTAGTCTAAACAATCTGATTATTATCGTTAGTCAGGAAAACTATAGGACTGTGTAAAGATTTACTGTTACCTTGTGAGTGTGGCTGCAGCGGGCCTGAGTGTGTGCATCGCTTCCCGAGTCAGCCCTGGTGGAAACAGCAAGTGTCCACATCCCATACACACAATCCAGAAGACTCGGGTGGAGGCACTGAAGCTACAAACTCCCATATTATACCACCTCTTATACTAAGCAGGGGAAAGGGATTCTACACATTATATATATATATAATTTTCCAGGTTGAAATTTAAAGAAAAGTGGCTGTAGTAGGTCATTTATTGTGTGCACCCAGGACCTTGGTTGCGTCTGCGTTCTGACCAGGATCGGGTGCAGTTGCCTTGGCCCTTACTGTACATTGACTATGTCCCTCCACCCTTTCCCTCCCCCAACAAACCCCTCAGTGTGCAAGTCCCAAACCCCAGGGTTGCTGTGACTGTGCGCTCTTCAGTTCTGTGCATGCGCAATGCAGAGAAACCGCCAACTGGAGTACCTTCAGATCTGGATCAGGGCCAATGTGTCCTGTGATTGTTAATAGAGCTATGTCTAGTTACAGAATATTGGTGAGGGAAGACTATAGCTGCAGTTATCCCCCATCCTATCATTGCAGGAAGTGCACACTATAAATAAAGTATTTATCTACTTAACACACTATACTATAACTACGCCATATGACGCATGTACCAGTAAATCATACACAGAATAAACATTCCAGAGGTAAGAGATACAAGAGTCAGAATATATGGTCATCATAATCAAGTACATGAGACCAAGGGTAAAAAATTATTATGTCATGGGAGCTCATGTTTCATCACAATATAATAATATAACCTCTCTTTTTTTTTTTTTTTTGTCTTTCCTATTTATGAGCACTTAACCTTACTCCATAAACTGCAAGAACACTTGCTGTGGCGCTCTCTTGATCCGATCACCCACACAAATATATATATATACACTCCTTCACCACAATCATGAAAGATTCCATATGCTCGCTTTACTCCTTTTACACATCCCTCTTGAGAATTTCAGTTGTAACAAGTAACAATTGCTGTTACATAACCAGTGTCGGTGGTATAGTAGTTTCACAACTCCTCTCACGCATAGACACATAGCACACTTAATACAACTTTTTCTTGTACTTCATCTTCTAAACAAAGGCTGGACAATTACTCACCTGATCACCATGGTCAAAGCTGGAGCAATACAGTAAGCAGGAGAATGCACTGCAGTGGGGCACCCATCCTGCTCCAGTGCACCACCCCCAACTTTCCATCATTTTACCCCACTGTACTGCAGAGGTATAACTAGGGTGAGACAAGTGGGGCACCTCCAGCGCCCTCTGGATTCATCCTCTTTTCACCTGCAGCCCCCATGCTCGGCACACAAACCACACAGTTACAGCCCTTGTGTTTGCTGATGAGGTGTTACATATTTCTTCCCCAGGTCCTGGATTGGCTGTTGTGTGCATGTGCAGTGTATTAATACACCCTTAAAAAGTCCCTGGCAATATTTTTTTTATATTGTATAATGTAATGGGGGGAAGGGGGTGCTATTTTTTTTATTTATTTGTCCTGGGCTCCATCAACCCTAGTTACGCCTCTTCTGTACTGAGCTCTACAGGCTTTCCTCCACTGCTATGCCGCTCCCTTTCATATTATTTAAAAGCTAGCGGAGCCGAAGCAACAAAAAGCCTGTACAGCCCTGCGCCAATCATCAACCTCCAAAACAATGTCCCGCGTGCGTCAGCAGGAGTGCGCGTGCATGGCATCTGGTGCCCGTCTGAATCCACGAGGGCAGTAATGAGGGTGAAAACTGGGACAGTCTCTTGCCATTAACCATACAGAATTGTGCAAAAATTCCTGCAAACATTAAAATTAAAAGAAATAGCCAAATCTTTCATTTAAGATGCAAAAAAATGCATTGTAATTATATAATACTTGACCAGCCTCTGCTACTCTACCTCTTCATGTGCATACATTGCCCCAGGAAATGTGCAATCTGTAATACCCTGCACCCCCAATGTGTTTTGACACTTGGGTGAAGCCCAAACTCTGACGAAAGCTTTTGAACAAACTTTTAACATTTCATCTTAAGTTTAGCGTTGTGAAATTAGAGAAAGATAGTAACTAATTAGAAATATGTACCTCAAAACAGTCAGATTTAAGGGTAAAACATAACACATAATTTTGAAAACGCATTTATGTGGCTATTCTGTGCAGGATATGTAGTTCTGCACATGCCTGCATTGCCCCAATGCACAGAATGGCCAGGCTACTGTTATCAGATGCTTGAGACCTACCTAACTGCAGGCATTACACACAGCAAAGGACTATGTGGCATGCTGGCAACTGAATGGTTTATGCCATTCAGGTGCTGGCTTGCAAATTTTAGCCTGGGGGCAAGCTCAAAGCAGTGGTCCATAACGGCCCTTTCTTAAAGGGCGGTTGTCAGCAAACCACTGGAGCACTTTAGGGTAAACATTATTACACTGGTTATGCAGTGTATAGGCGTCTGCATCGCCATCAGGAGTTTTATAATCATCATAAGTGTCATTACTATGGTGTTATATCAGAGAATGCTTGAAGCCTGATGAATGATATACCTCAATGCAACATACTAAGTAGCACAATCTAAAATGAAATCACACAATATAACAAATTAAGTAAGTCACACAATCTAACATATTCATTAGGTCATGCTAGCCATTTCCCGCACTTTGAGGATTGTCCACAAACACATTTTACAATATTTTATCTTAATATTTAATTTATTGTTTTATGATTTGACTTGACTTTGACAGTAACCCCAACTGATGTGGGCAAAAGGGTTGAACCCTAAATATAATATCCTGCACAAGCTAGAGGATAATGCTGAACTGTCATCAACAGCATCACGCTTATATATTTGTTAATATTGTGACAGTGGTGCAGCTGTGATCATTAGTAGCAATTTAGCCTCCAGCATTCTCTATAGTATAGCCTTTCTTGAAAGTGTCGTATTATACTTAAGTAGTCAGTTAAATATCATTATATTGTTAAGTATTTTATTTCCCATTAGGAAGAAATGTATTTATTTTGTTTTGTTCTTAATAGGGATATTTATGGTGCTTATAACCCAGTAGCTTCACAGATATAAACAGCTTATGGGGTTGTAGTAGATCCAGCTTATGTAAGTATATCCCTAACAGTTTACTATCACGTGCAGCATACTATCACGCTACATGCTCAACCAATATAGGCTTCATTGTAGCAATATTAGAACGATTTTAAAAGTATATATTTAAATAAGAGATGAGCGCCAACCCCCGTGTTTTGGTTTTGATTTTGTTTCTATGTCTGTCGTGTTTTGCTTTGGTTTTGTAAATAAAATAAAAAATGTTTTGGGTTTGGATCTGTATTTTATTTTAAATTGCTAAAAAAAATGCTAAAATCAAATCATTTTTATGTATTTTTGTTCCTAAAGCATTATTTATATGAATAACATTAATTTCCAGTCATTCCTAGTCAAATTGGACTACCTCACAGCTCACAAGATTGAGGTTGGTTGGTACATGCTAACATATATTGTCTAGTATCCAACTCTCAACTGTGTGACATTTATCAAATATATTCTCATTTATTGTTATATAACACATGAAAGGACAATATCTATGGTTCCTTCCATAGTAAATATACAGTCAGGTTCATAAATATTGGGACATCGACACAATTCTCATGTTTTGGGCTCTATACACCACCACAATGGATTTGAAATGAAACAAACTAGATATGCTTTAACTGCAGAATTTCAACTTTAATTTGACGGTATTTACATCCAAATCAGGTGAACGGTGTAGGAATTATAAAGGTTTCTATATGTGCCTCCCACTTTTGAAGGGACCAAAAGTAATGGGACAATCGACTCAAAAGCTATTTCATGGACAGGTGTGGGCTATTCCCTCATTATTTCATCATCAATTAAGCAGGTAAAAGGTCTGGATTTGATTCTAGGTTTGCATTTGGAATCTGTTGCTGTCACTATCAGTGAAGCAAGCCATCATTAGGTGTGGCCAAATCAACTGGTTGAAACATTCTTAAAAAGAAAGAGCGCACCGAAGAGCGCAGCAACACCAAAAGACCCGGAAGACCGTGGAAAAACAACTGTGGTGGATGACAGAAGAATTTTTTCCCTGGTGAAGAAAAACCCCTTCACAACAGTTGGCCACTCTCCAGGAGGTAGGTGTATATGTGTCAAAGTCAACAATCATGAGAAGACTTCACAAGAGTGAATATAGAGGGTTCACCACAAGATATAAACCATTGGTGAGCCACAAAAACAGGAAGACCACATTAGAGTTTGCCAAACAACATCTAAAAAAGCCATTACAGTTCTGGAACAACATCCTATGGACAGATGAGACAAAGATCAACTTGTACCAGAGTGATGGGAAGAGAAGAGTATGGATAAGGAAAGGAACTGCTCATGATCGAAAACATACCACCTCATCAGCGAAGCATGATGGTGGTAGAGTCATGGCATGGGCATGTATGGCTGCCAATGGAACTGGTTCCCTTGTATTTATTGATGATGTGACTGCTGACAAAAGCAGCAGGATGAATTCTGAAGTGTTTCGGGCAATATTATCTGCTCATATTCAGTCAAATGCTTCAGAACTCATTGGACGGTGCTTCACAGTGCAGATGGACAATGACCTGAAGCATACTACAAAAGCAACAAGAGTTTTTTTAAGGCTAAAAAGCGGAATGTTATGCAATGGCCAAGTCAATCACCTGACCTGAAGCCAACTAAGCATACATTTCACTTGATGAAGACAAAACTGAAGGGAAAATGCCCCAAGAACAAGCAGGAACTGAAGACATTTGCCTGACAGAGCATCACCAGGGATGAAACCCAGCATCTGGTGATGTCTATGCATTGCAGACTTCAGGCTGAACTTGACTGCAAAGGATTTGCAACAAAGTATTAAAAAGGGAAAAAAAGGTGACAAAAACTTTGAGAGGGTATATGGTAACAATGAGGAGTAACCCACAAGTGTCCTGCAAGCACTAAACCATCAGATAGGGATTACCAGCCCTATATAAAACAGAAAGAAAAAGATATGATGGTAGGTCTTGACAGAAAACACACCAAATTATATAAAAATCCACAATTTAATAGAACATAAATAACAATAAAAATTGGTAACAAGTAAAAGTTCCACACAGAACTACCTAATCATAACAACGGGTTAACCCTGCAGAGATTTTTGTTGAATTGGTAGGTAGGTATTGTAAGTTGGGTGCACTAAAAAAAAGTCCAGAGCCTGAATCAAAATATGTACTCCAGAGACTCCACAGGGAAGGAGTGAATTGCCTTCCTTTAGTAAAAAAGTCTCGAATATAAATACCAAAGCAAGTCAAGCAGGATAGCTATAACAGAATAAGAACTCTTGTGCTGCATACAAAGTGCTGGGCTCAACAGAGAGACGATGTAGCATAACTGTCATTAAATGTTAAATAACTGCCTTGTAGATTGTACTGGCCGTCAATATCCAACAGAGTCAAGTAAGAATTATTTGCGCCCACCTGGACAGTTGTTAGTGTGAGACCACCGGGTAAAGGAACGTAGGAGTCCCGCAAATGCAATAGATCACCGCCATCTGTATATCAGATGGTATTAGGAGGACTTGGTAATATCAGTTCAATTGAAACGTTCTTACCGAATGGTACTGAATCGCTCTCGAACAGCGTGTTGACCTCAGGAGAGCGGGTCCAGAGGAGCGCTGAAGTCGGAGTGAGCTACGTACTCCGGACAATAATTGACGCCTGTCAGTGGGCTCGGCAAAAAGTAATCAGCTGTATGCGGCCGTACGAGGTAAATGTTCCGTTTATAACAAGGAAATTGAGAAGGCACTGCTTGCAGTCTCTTAGAGGCTCCGGGGAGAGAGCTGGAGTATAGGCTGATGCATCAAAGTGCATCCGTGAAACCAACTTGTTAGCACCTGGACACCTAGACGCGTTTCACTGTAATAGCCGACAGTTTCATCAGTAGGATGGAGAGTCCATGGATCCCACCCTATTTAAACCCTGATCTTATTTGGAAAAATTTACACCTGAAAGGTATGTGGAGGGTGGGTTCCTAAATATTACTGAAAAAAGGTGGTTACTCATAAATACATTTATAAACATTAAGAACAGAAAATAGGAAAATATAAAAACCACTAATACATTAGCATAAATATAAGGCAGAAAGAATTGCCATGACAAAATATATGAAAATACATGGGAACAATTCATACAAAAACAATAGTAATAATGAAAATCCAATAATATACAATACGTTATAAAAATAAATATAGGATTAAATATAAACTATTATTTTCATGTAATCAACCTGATATATTACCTGACCTGAATCCGATTAAGCATGCATTTCACTTGATGAAGACAAAACTGAAGGGAAAATGCCCCAAGAACAAGCAGGAACTGAAGACATTTACAGTAGAGGCCTGGCATAGCATTACCAGGGATGAAACCCAGCATCTTGTGATGTAATTGACTGCAAAGGATTTGCAGCAAAGTATTAAAAAGTGAAAGTTTGATTCAGGATTGTTTAGTTTGTCCCATTACTTTTGGTCCCTTAAAAAGTGGGAGGCACATATAGAAACCGTTGTAATTCCTACACCATTCACCTGATTTGGATGTAAATACCCTCAAATTAAAGCTGAAAGTCTGCAGTTAAAGCACATCTTGTTTGTTTAATTTCAAATCCGTTGTGGTAGTGAATAGAGTCCAAAATATGAGAATTGTGTTGATGTCCCAATATTTATGGACCTGTCTGTGTATATAAATTCTATAAAATGTTTTTAAAAAACTATTGTATAAATAAAGAGAAAAAAGTGTGAACAGGACTTGCTGCAGGGTGAGGAATATAGAAGCTGCTATTAACCAGTATATTCCTAGTATTTTTTTGCAAACTAAGGGCCAGATTTACTAAGGTGCGGGTTTGGAAAAGTGGAGATGTTGCCCATAGCAACCAATTAGATTTTAGCTGACATTCTCTAGTATGTAAAAAGAAAGTGAGAACAAGAATCTGTTTGGTTCTATAGGCAACATCTCCACTTTTCCAAACATGCAGCTTAGTAAATATAGCTCTAAGGGTTAATGGCTCTTAACACTTGTATGATTGACAGAATAGTGGCTGCTGCCTTGTCACCCTATTGGCTGATCACCCCTGCAGCTTTGTCACCCTATTGGTTGATCACCCCTGCCTATGTATATGACTACTGTCTGTGTGTGAAACTGATGGATACATGGACCCCTCACACTGTCACTTCATTTAAAACGTTTGGGGAAACTTGCTCCCTTGTTATGGCAACTGCCCTGTGGTTTGAATTCTCTTCTATGCCTGTCTAGCCAACAAGCCAATGAAGCCATGCCCCTTTTCACAGCAACTAATAAGCCAGGAACCTTTTTCAAATTAATGGGGTTTTTTCTTATTTTTTTATTAATCATTCTGGGGGTGTTTCCGGGCTACCAGAATCCCCCCATGGGTGGCCCACTGGGTCACTAAGGGCCGGATTCGGAGCTCCGGCTGCAATGCAATTGAGGCCAGAGTTCTGCGAAAAAGGGCTACTGCGCATGCGCAGTAATTTTGGAACATAATCTACATTACTTCTTGCAACGTAATCTTTAAAACTGCGTGTACGCATTCTACGTTGCAAGAAGTAACGTAGCTTACGTTCCAAAATTACTGCGCATGCGCAGTAGCACTTTTCGCAGAACTCTGGCCTCAATTGCATTGCGACCGGAGCTCTGAATCCGGCCCTAAGAGTCTAGCTGTGATCTTTCTTACCTTGTGTGTAGCTCCAGCAAAGGCATGTGAGGACTGTCTCTTCACCGGGGCTGCAGGGGAGCTGCTAATAGGGTGGATTGGATTAAAGGTGAGTGCAAGGGCCCCATAGCAACTGCACCCCCTAGCCCCCACTATAGCTGCACCCCTGATATCACTCATCCCAGGCATTCTGTTCAGTTTTTCCACTCAGCTCAATAAAGTTGTAGTTGTTTAACAACAACAAAAGTCTCAACAAGCCTGTCTGTATGTGATACTTCCTGTCACAGAAAATACAAGGATCGAAAAATCCGAATTTTTGGTGAAAATGGTGTTGTGCCTCGATTACAGATCCGAATTTGGTGGGAGGAACCGAGGCATGGCTCGGTTCGACTCAGAACCCCAAAGTTCTTATGTGTTGGATTTCACAGAATATGAACCGCTCGTCTCTAATTTAAATGCTGCATACAATTTCTGAATATCTGAATCCGATCCTTAATGCTTAGCCCATTGAAGATTAGAAAAATTATACCAAAGCTATAGCAAAGTCAGATTGTATATGTTCGTAAATCTGAGCTAAGTTCTTATATTGGAAAGGGCCCTGAATCAGCCACACTGTTTAGTGCCACTTACTGCCTTAAACTAAGCAAGTACTAGTACTACACCATTAATCATCAATGCATTCATTAATGATTTAGTCACAAACGCAGAAGCGCTTTTGTCTGCGCATCAGAAAAAGGAATGTGTTCGATTCACCATAGCTCTTTTTGCAGAAAACCACATCTTTGAATTAGATGTGTCAATTTTTTCCTTGTGCTTCCATGTTACGTGCAAACAAACTCTGAATCAGTCCCTCTGTTTGTAGGTAAAATACTGCCTGATTTTGCTAATTGCCCACAAATATTCAACTAAACTCTGATTTCTAAACAACACCTCTTAACTCATTCTGTTTGTACATTTTTTATTTGCTTTCCCTTGCAGGTCAGAATGGTTTAGCAAATACGCAAGTTTACTCCTTTTTTCTAATGTCTTGGTGGAGTAATACCCTGATCTTTACAGATAAGAGCTGTCTGGCATATTTTAGCTGGATGATGAGCCTAGAGTGTGCCACCATCATAGGAGGAAACACCAAGCAAGCTAAGTTTGCTAAACCAATGCAGGTGCTTTTGTTTCAATATGCAAGCACAAAACATCATTTACAGAAGCAATTTTGTGCTTTAGAAGTTTCTTGTCTCCCTTGAGTAACAATCAGGGGACAGGAGACAAAAATAAATAGCTAAATTGCTCCATGCACCACAGAGTCCTCTGAAAGAGAACCTGTGGTAACAGCAAAGCAATATCGGGAACTTTGTGCTGTTGCTAAATCAATCCAACGAAAACATTATAACGCTTCTATGAATTAACAGGCTTCACCCTTACAGCTATCAAAATTAATCTATCATCTCATATATAAAGAGGAGCAGATTGTGCTCTAGTGGGTTATATTAATGACACTGGCCAATGCAGCAGTGCTGTCCTAAAATAACTTTGAATGACCTCAATAAAAAAAGGACAGATCTTTGATATTGATAAAAATAGTATATTATACAATTATAT
>WWET01001654.1:57971-95046 GCA_011038615.1 Limnodynastes dumerilii
ATATCTGTTTATAAATAATAGTTTGGTTTTTCCTTATATAAATGGGCTGGGTAACTCAATCAAAGAGTTAGAATGAACATTTTAAAAAAGTAGGTATACTTACTTAAACTCTAAGAGCCATTGGCATAGTAGTTGCATTGGTGAAGAAAATTTTATCTGGTGTGGTCTTTACAGAAATAGTACCAAAATGTTCTAATCTGGCAGTGACTGATGTCTCTGAATTTGTTACACACTTTATAAAGTATTGCAAAAATATCATATTTGTATAAAAATAAAGATAATTGAAACTACCAGCGTCATTTCCAAGAACGTCACAGCGTCAATGTCCACTGCGTTAACTAGGTTTTCTGATCAATGCTGGAGAAATGGATTGGGATGCGACATCAACAGGTAAGTATGTGACATTATGTAAGGGTTAGGGTTCGGTTAAAGATTTTGCTTCAGTTAAGCCTTGGCTCCAGTTAGGTTTAGGTTTGGCTTCGGTTATGGTTTGATAGTTAGTCTGTGGACCTAGTTGAAAAGCGCTATGAATGATGTGTCACAAAACACTGTATTATCTCACTCGCTGGTGCCAGTTTTCACAGCTGCCTGGGTTCCAAGACTCTCTTGCTGAGGCCTACATCATGCTCAGCCCACAAGTTACAGTTCCATTTGGCTGCATCTTAGCTCCAGGATGATTCCAGCATGATCCACTACAGTGCCATAGTGCATCAGGTTCATAAGATCTCAACCAGCCAGTTCACAATCAGCACACCTAATCATATGCACTATTTAAATCACTGGTCCTTGTTATCAGTTTCCTTGAAATCTCCTTGCAGTTCAGCCTGCATTTGAAAAATTCCTTGCAGACCAACCTGCATTCTGAAAACTCCTTGCAGTCCAGCCTGCATTCTAATTACCTTTGGCAGTTCCACCTGCCTCGTTGCTCCAAACAATCTCGGCAGTTCCACCCATATATTGTCGACATTCATACATTGTCAACCTAATGTTATCGACTGTATGATTTCGCATATATTCGCGATTCACATACTCACCCATTCATTTTCTGAGAAGCCTCCAGCGCAGCCGCTGGACCAGACTACCGGAGAGGTGTGTCCCCAGGGACTTAGGGTTAGGCTGGGGGGGGGCATTAGGATTAAGTTGCAGGGGCGTGACCTAGGGTTAGGCTGCGGGGGGTAACTTAGGGTTAGGGAGTGAGGTTGCTTACCGTTCGAAGCACTGTGTTTGGTACTCCGAGGATCGATTGCTATACCTCATCGAGGCATAAGCAATCAATAGCGCATCCAGTTCAGAACTGGCTGGGAGCGAACAGCCCTATCGAAATAGGGCCGTTCGCTACGGTGACCCACACTTGGGGAAATTTGATGAAATGGAGGTGGTCCGGTTTGACAGCAGACATCATACCCTAGCGGTGGGATCCTGTCAGTTGCCACCTTCCAGGTGCTGGGGTGAGCTTTTTTCTAACAGGTCGAATATTTTCTGGATGACCGAGTCGGGAGACCAAGGACAGAGGAGTGTTAAGAAAATTGCTGAACCTCATAGCTGCTATTGGGCCACCTAGTTCATTGCTCATGACTAGTTATATAGTCATCAATCATATAGTCTCCAATTAACAATTCATCCCAATACATTAATAAATACCATGTTACCTTTTTAAACCCAGCTATCGGTGTCTGTGTCTTTATTTCGTTAATGTTTGCCTGGCTGCATGGTGAGTGAGTTGGCACTATGCGGTTTGCTGTTTAAAGAAGTTTTGAACACTATTAATTAGTGTCAAGGACAGGTATAGGCAATCTGCAGAACTCCAGAGGTTGTCATACTGCAAGTCCCATTATGCTTTGCCAAATATCAGTTATGCTAGTCCTGTTGGAGAATACTGGAAGTTGAAGTTTCACAATAACTGAAGTGCCAAAGGTTGCCTAGGCTTGGTCTAGAAATCAGTGTAGCAATATAATGTTATTAAATCTATTTTAAAATTTGCCAACAGCCTACTGGTTTAGCCAGAAAATGGAAAGGAGGGGAGCGTTATTCATTGAAATAGATTTGGTCCTACAGGGCTACCATAGGAGCCCTGTATATCCATTACATGCACCGTGCCACAGAGGAATTAGCAGAAGCAGGAGGCAGAAGATAAAGACAGGCAAGTGAGTTTTTAATTTAAAAAAAAGTTTATAGTATATAAGGGGTACAAAGGAGGCTGATATATTTATATAAAGGGGCACTAAAAGAGGCTAATACACATATAAAGGGGGCACAAAGGAGGCTGATACACATATAAAGGGGGCACAAAGGAGGCTGATATACTTATAAAGGGGGCATAAACGAGGCTAATACACATATAAAGGGGGCACAAAGGAGGCTAATACACAGAAAGCGGGTGCAAAAGGAGGCTGGACAGATATCAAGAGGGCAAAAAAGGAGGCTGAACATATATAAAGGGGGCACAAATGGAGGCTGATACATACAAAGGGGGGCACAAAAGGAGGCTGGACACATATAAGGGGCACAAAAGGAGGCTGGGCAAATATAAGGAGTACAAAAGGAGCAGGTTCATAGCATACATAGCATAAAGGCAAAAAAAACGATATATGCAGTGTTATCTTCATTTTAGATATCAAAAGTGTTTTGTGCCGAGGTTTTCTTTACTGGGGGAAACAGGTCCAAATGACTCTTTGAGTGTTTAAGATTGCTTACCCCTGCACTAGCTCAAGTCAATACCAAGTTTTTGCACATGACTAAATCAAATCACGCCAGCTTTAGTTCAGCTAAGTGACCAAGCTCTAATTAAGGCATTATATGGCAACCTCACATTTTAACAGTCTGTGTTTTATTAGCATTCAATCTCAGAAGTCTAGCACTCAAATGACAAATTTAGGCAGAAAATAGATTCATATCAATAATTATCTGGCCTTATCATCACATTTTTGCCAGTGGAGTTATGTACACATAATATCACGTGGATGGGCTTTGTTCCATGTGATTTGCTAGTGAGAACATATTGAAATTAGGATGCTATTTAGGATGCTATTTAGTTCACAGAAATATTTCAGTTGTGCAATTAAAATTCCATGGTCCTCAATAACATATACTGCTGAGAGGTCAAGGAGAATTAAGATTGGACAATTGCAGTGACTGTTTCTACAAGATGATTAGACACAGGTCCCAGTTCTGTTTTAGTGCTGTGTTGTCTCTTGAATCCTAATTGACTAGATCATAAATTACATGGCGTGACAGTCAGTTTCATGTTAGCTTGCATACATTTTCTCAATAGTCTTCAGTTAGGATGTTAACTTTCACAAGCAGGGCACTATTTTCTTGTGATTTAAATGTTACTAATATACTACTGTTTAATGATCATTTTATGTAAGCATCTCTTATATAAATACCATTACTGTTGTTATTATTATTAACAATAACAAAAATAATCATAATATTCTGGACTTTTTACAACCGGCTTTCATAAATATTTACATAATGCACAAGCATGTGAGTCTGTGCTAACCAATCAGAATGCATTACAACCTATACTGAAGATTTTAGAGTACATTACACTTTCGACAGGGAAACTGGGTTGAGTTCAAAAGTACAGGCATTTCCTCTTATTAAGTACTTCCAGGAATTTCTGTACACTTGAATTGGTCTGGCCCTAGTTAGGACCAAGCTATCGGAAATCAGTGAAATTGGTTATAATGCAAATGAAAAAATGTCTGGATAATGCAGCCCAGTGGAATGAATACAAAAGGTGTTTTCACAAGAGGTTGCACAAGTGGTTCAGCAAATATCACTGACTCTATAAACCAGGGTTGCTGGCCCCCGATATTTCAGGAGACTCTTGAAATTTGAGCAGTTCTCCCGGTATACCGGGAGAACCTGCAAATTCCTGCACTGGGCTGTGGTTTCATGCAAACCACGGGCTCAAGTACTGCCCGCTGCCTAGTTGCTAGGGACTGAAGCAATTGACGCAATTTGTGTCATCAAGCCCCGTCCCCAGTCTCCTTGAATTGGAAGACTACTTACTATCACCTGTCACCATCACATTTATGTTGCAATTCTTATTCTGCTATTGCCATCTCAAAATGGTGTTTACAAATTAAATTTACATTTAAAAAAAAAAAGATTTCTCCAGGGAATACATTGTTTCATATGTTAAGTACAACATTATATATATATATATATATATATATATATATATAGTGTTCGGAAGACGCCACTCATTTTACAGGCAATACTGTCATAGGTGCCATGCAGGAGGGCTGGAAATAGAAAAACTGGAAGGCCGGCACTCACATGAAGAAAAAAAGGGTTTAATGAAAGATCCGACGTTTCAGTGTCCTAAGACACTTTCATCAGGGAAAAATAAAGCAATAACAATAATGTCAAACGCTCAAATATTTATAGAAAAAGAAATAAGTGACTCATCCATCGCAGAGCATCAGAGCCGCAAGCTGCACGCTGAACCGGAGCTCCTCCTTCCCGGCGCACAGTAAGTAGGAGTCGCGTGTAACGGGTGTCAGTTCTGGTTGCCAAGCAACGAACCGGACGCTACCAGACTGTATCGCAGGTAAACAAAGAGAAAGGCACCCGTAAGCTGAACGACACAAACATACTCACCTAGCGGTGGTCGGGGGGAGACTCTGGGAGCGGGCAAACTGGCAGAAAAAGAATCTGCTGCGGGGAAGAGTAAGCAAAAACAATTTATTAAAGATAAAAGCAAAACATATTGATGAATCAAGAAAAAGAGGAAAAATATAAATAAAACATATGAAGCATGAGAAAGGAGGAAAAAACAGGGGGGAAAAAAATTAGAAAAAGTCTACAAAAAAACGTTCTCATCAATATGTTTTGCTTTTATCTTTAATAAATTGTTTTTGCTTACTCTTCCCCGCAGCAGATTCTTTTTCTGCCAGTTTGCCCGCTCCCAGAGTCTCCCCCCGACCACCGCTATGTGAGTATGTTTGTGTCGTTCAGCTTACGGGTGCCTTTCTCTTTGTTTACCTGCGATACAGTCTGGTAGCGTCCGGTTCGTTGCTTGGCAACCAGAACTGACACCCGTTACACGCGACTCCTACTTACTGTGCGCCGGGAAGGAGGAGCTCCGGTTCAGCGTGCAGCTTGCGGCTCTGATGCTCTGCGATGGGTGAGTCACTTATTTCTTTGCCTATAAATACTTTGAGCGTTTGTTTTTATTTTTGTTGCTGTATTTTTCCCTGATGAAAGTGTCTTAGGACACTGAAACGTCGGATCTTTAATTAAACCCATTTTTTCTTCATTTGAGTGCCGGCCCTCCAGTTTTTCTATTTCCAGCCTTCCTGCATGGCACCTATGACAGTATTGCTTGTAAATTGAGTGCCGTCTTCCGAACACTGTACTTTCTGGTTCTCCCTGATTGGGAGTCCCACTCCTCGGGCACCATCTCTGTATTAACTCCTTCACGCTCCCGGATTCTACAAGCTGGCACAGTGCCGGAAGTCGCAATAGCCCACGCGCCTCAGGTTACCCAGGTTACGCAGGCGGGGCAAGCAGACCCTGTCAGTCACACTGGCCACCGGGATCTTGAGGGAAGAAAGTGTACATGGTATAAATAAAAGCATCTTAACCACTGTATCTTGTGCAACGTCTTCATTTGTTCAATATTGCATGTGCATCAAGTATACTTACAGGATTACCAGAATTCTCACAACAAATTAAGTCTTTGCTTATATTAATTCATTTTTATGCATGTTTCAAAAATAGACATACTTCTCATTATCACCCCTTATCAGGCAAAACAACCTATTCAGCAAATAACAGCTACTTATTATATGGAGGTTAACCTGTTAGGGTACATCAGAACTCACAGCGGAGTCAAACCTCATGATCATCATGGATAAATCATCATTTAAAGTCTGCTTGATTACATATACATATTTATCTTAAAACTAATCAGTATAACAGGTATACTAGATGCATGTAGTTCTATAAACACTGATAGCTGTAAAGGACCACCATAAATGGATAATAAGTAGAAGTTTTCTGTGTTTAGCTACATTTGTAACAATGAAACAAAGTTGCAACAATGTACAGGAATATAAAAGCCATTCCAATTTAAACACGCATACTGATTTTTATATGCTATAGAAAGCATCCTAAGGGTAGCAATTCATTTAACCCATTAGGGGCCACAGTGTTCAGCTTGAAAATCCAAGTGCTCTCACGTCTTAGCAGAATCAAATCTCTATCACCCCCTCTGATCAGGGGAGGGATGTGGTCAATGCCCATAATTTTCATATCCTTCATCGTATGTCCCATTTCTACCCAATGTCTTGGAATGGGTAAATCATGCTTGCCTCCTTGTAGGGCTATCTTGATAGATGAGCGGTGGATAGCCATTCGCTCCTTAAGCATTCGTGATGTTTTTCCCACGTACAGTTTATTGCAGGGACACTGGATGAAATATACTATGAATTTGGTATTGCAGGAAATAATATGATTGATTTTGTATTCCTTTTTGGTAACAGGGTGTATGAATTTAGACCCTGTCAACATCTGGTTGCAAGTTGTACAACCAAGGCATCGATAGCTGCCAGGAGGTTTGCTTAGAAAGTGGGCTGTTGGTGCTATAGGTTCAGACCTAACATCATTTTTGCACAGAATATCTTTTAGATTCCTAGCTCGAGTATGGCAAGGATGCAACGTTCTGTCTTTGAAACCCGGCAGTGTCCGGTCTGTAGACACTATTGTCCATAGTGATCTAGAGGCTCTTTTTGAAAAGAAGCTAAGATTGGTATATTGGGTTACCCATGGTATTTTGTTTTACAGTTTTTTCTTAGGTACAGTTTTTAAAGTTTCTTGCCTTGGTAATGCATTGATCCTGTTGATGGCACCTTTCAAGGTCGCAGGATCATAGCCTCTTTCTTTAAATTTATCCATAGTTTCTGCCATTTGCCGCCTAGCAACGTTCTCATCACTATTTATTCTCTTTACTCTCACTAACTGTGAGTATGGGAGTGATTGTAACAAATTCCGGGGATGATGGCTACGTGCATGTAAAAGCAAGTTCTTATCAATTGGTTTATTGTAAACTCGGGTTTGTAGACCCATAGCACCTTTGGTAATCATCACGTCCAAAAACGGAATCTCCTTTTCACTGGTGTTGTATGTATATTTGATTGTGGGATGAATGGTGTTAATTTTTAACATTGTATTATCAAACTGATCTTGGGTACCACCCCAAAGAATCAGGATATCATCGATATACCTCCAGAATGAGATAATGTGTTGTTTACATTCCCAATCTTCAAAAAACATTTTCTGTTCTATTTCAAACATGAATGAGTTCGCAAACGCCGGGGCCATATTAGATCCCATTGCACATCCTTGTCTTTGCAGGTAATATTTTCCATTGAACATGAAGTAGTTGCATGTCAGGATTAATTTGATCATGTCTGTTAGCAGCTGTACTGGTGGTCCATCATAGTCAGAGTGATTATTCAACAACTTCTGTACAGCCACGATATCCTCCTCATGCGGAATGTTAGTGACAGACTATTTACATCTACTGTACATAACAGAAAAGTTTCGGGTAAGTTGGTAAGTTTTGCCAGCCTATTAAGTAGGTGTGTAGTGTCCTTCAAATATGTACCCTGCTGCTGTACCACCGGTTGCAGAAAATGGTCCACAAACTTGGATAGATTTTATACCATCCCTAAAATACACAAAAACCTGCAAACTCCACCGGGCCGTCCAATAATCTCAGCCAGAGATTCACTTTTGCAGCCTCTATCCAAGTTTGTGGATAGGCTGGCAGAACTTACCAACTTACCCGAATATTTATATTCTACTGAGATACCACAACAATAAGCAATGCATTTCAGATCATTAGGACCATAAAACCCTCTAGCACAGTTTGGTCATGAGATAAGGCAGTAAGTATTCCTGAACAATCAAATCATTGTTTTTAAATTATTTTATTTAATGACTTCTCTCATTCTGTAAATTACAGAAATCACAAATTGGGTTACACTGCATTACAGAAGTATGCAACAAACCTAGGATATTTATATCCATTTATGAAACAATAAGGGGCTGATACAGAGTTTAGTGTCCATGGGCTAGATTTACTAAAATGCGGAAAAGTGGAGATGTTATCTATAGCAACCAATTAGATTCTATTTCTCACTTTTATATTACATACTAGACAATGTCATCTAGAATGTGATTGGTTACTCCACTTTTCCTCTTCTGCAGTTTAATAAATCTAGCCCCATGAGTACAAAGTTTTTTTTTCACCTAATGTGAAGTTTCTGAATAAAACAGGTGCATGCAAATCAGCATTATTTAGTTACTCGGCGCTAGCTGACTTCTATTGAGGAAACTATAATAAAGTGCACCAAGCAGGACAATACATGAATATAAATCTTAGTTCCTAATACTGCTCACTGGGGGATTGCTGCTTCCCCATAAATAATAGAAATAAAAACAAAAAGGGAATAGCAGCACTATTCAGGACAAAAAGATTGATTAATTTTACAGTTGTAAATAATCAAGAAATATGCAATACTACATAAAACATAAAAATAATTGTCATGTAAAACTGTATAAAAATACACGATTGGAACAGATCAGCGAGAGAGCCGTTGATTCAGCAGGGGCCCCTGTGATAGCTTAAAGATTGTCAGCAGAGAGGAGTATACTATGGCTCAGTTCCTCCAAATACACGTGTGTGATAGTAATAAACTTCTTCAATAGAGTAAACTGCTGAATAATTAATAATATGAATCACATACCGATAGAAGAGAGACTTTGAACTGCAGTCTATAAGGATGGTATTTGGATATTGAATATACCAACAATCAAGGAATATGGTTTTGTTCTCATATACTGTAGGTATAACTCCCTCCATGTGCCCGATATGTATAAACTTGATAATAAACTCACAAGTTGAAGCTGAATCCAGCGTGTAGTGAATTGACAGTCAGATAAGTCACAGGACTGGTAGAATTAGCATGAGCTCCATACGATGCTCCAATGCAAGATGTCCGCTCAGCATGAATGGAAAGGAGGAGATGGTTTATATATTGGTGTTGGAAGATAATTATTGGTTTGAAAATTTCAACGCAATAGATAGAATAAATTCTATGCTCCATCTCTGTGAATGGGTACTCAGACTGTATGTACCTCTCACACTGACGCGTTTCTCCGGCAGGGTTTTTTTCAGAGTATTTACAGTAACAGTTGTACACAAACATCTGAGAGCATGCAACCGAAGGAACAGGGCGCTCCAATACCAGACATTACAGTAAGAATTACATCAACTCCATAGTTGTTAGATGTAGTAGCTGCCATCAAAACTGCTGATAAGCAGCGATTTTGCAATAATTAATTACATATAACCAAAGCTGCTATACAAGGCCCTGAAGTTCTAATCTAACACTTACCTTCAGAAGGTATCCTGGGGTTAAATACAGGAATGTCTAGCTAAGACATGATTATGCAGCATTTAAGAAACAGAAAGTCGCTTATGGTAGCAAATAATACTATCTGTTAATGGAAATGCACATCAAAAGAAAAATCTATGCAATCAATAACACAGAACAAGCAGATGTGTTTCTAAAAGAGACAAGAGCCCTTCATAACTGATGAGTTCATATAAAAATTACAATTAAAATAATCTAAACTTCATGATCTATTTACCATTATTCTATTGTCAAAACATTTATTTCCACAAAATGCAATTTGGCAGTTACATTTTTCTGATAAACATGTATCTATCTATCTATCTATCTATCTATCTATCTATCTAAACCATGCACCCAAATATGGGTATGAAACAGACTAGGATGGGCGAGACGAAAAACACACATGAAGGACAGGGACCTGGAAGACAGGGTCAGGCCAGAAACAAACAAGGTGATGGGCAGAGGCAAGGAAGAGAGTAATATACAGCACATTACCAAAGCCAAAGCAGAACGATGTAACCAGCAACCAAGGGCACTGATGGCCAGCTATTTAAACCTAGCATTAGCCAATAAATGGAGAGGAGGAGGAGGGCAAACAACAACTAGAATGCAAAGTCAAAACACTATAAAATATAGTGTGTACGACAGTTATCAACATCATGAACTGCAACAAGTACAGTAGCTTTACTTTAAATCAGCATGATGTCAATCGTGAGTGCATTGACTTGGCATCACTGAGTCCCATTACTGTTGGTGACATATGTGAGGTTCACTAATGACCTTGAATATTAGAAAGAACTTTTATATGAAGGTAAAGGTGAGACTACACAATTGTGTTACAGTGAAAATCTGTGAATTCCACACAATAATAATTTGCTTGCATAGCCGTAGGTACATGTCAGAGAAAGATATAAACATAGAGGAGGCAGGGTGGATGATAGGTCTCTGGACATCCAAGGCAAAGCTTCAGCCTGGTGCCCCCTTCCCCTTAGCATTGCTTACATGTACTGCTTTAGAAGCACAGGGGATTAACTGAACAGCAGCTCCTGCAAAGGGATAACCTTGTATTTGCACAAAATATGGACTTAATCAATAGAAAATGCCTGGAAGGATGAAATCATCTGAATTCATCCGTAAATAAAAGGAGTATGGAGTCTTGTCTGTTGTACCAAAGTCTGGATACGGGCACATAGCTATGTTTTTGCTACATGTACAATACAGAATTTTTTAAAATTATGGTATAAAGTATGAGCAGTGACATTTCGTCATAATTGATATTGTATTAGAGTTGGTGTAGTGCTGTTCTCACTGTTTTATGTGTATTATTATTCCATTGTTGCATTGTAGGAGGGGCACAATTGCGTGGCCACAGGTCCACCTCCGTTAAATATTAGTCTCACCCCTTCTGCAGAGTGCTGCAGCTTCAATCATGTACTTTCTTCAGAGTTAAAGGTCGGTTAACCAACAGCTATGACCAATCTATAAATGACTAGTCATAACAAACTTATTGGTAACATTTATTACATTATATAGTCATGATAAGGCAGATCACCAAATGAAAAGATAGATATCTGTGTAGCCTACAAGCATTGCTATTGGACTGTAGAGCAGTTGCAATGTATTTTCTATAATGATGAATTACACTGTTTCACTAATGCAATGCCCATGCACAAGTGATGTTATCAAAAACATGATCAATTCTAGATACACGTTTAGAAACTTGGGGGTGAAACACCATAAAACCAGACCCACTGGTATGTTATATCCTGTATATTTATGGAAAACTAAAGTACATTTCTTAATTTTGTTAGGCTAAAAAAAATGAGGAAGTCAGGAACTTCAGCACTAGCAGCTTTGGGAGAACAAAAGGATGGTGGAATTGACCTGCCTAAAAAAGGTTCTGGGCCCTACTACCTTATCTACTGCTCGTAGAATTTCAAACTCATTTACGAAAGCTTAGAAACATCTGATTCTCAACAGAGTGGAGATATATACATATGAACTGAAGGGGAAATTATATTAAACAGGTCTTTACAATATAACAGGTTAGAAATATGAATTAAGGATACAGTTTTTTTTTTCTATTTATGCAAAACAAAACATTTCTTATGCAAATAAACCATAAAGAATTGCTTTTATAAACAGTTGATGGGTGACATTCATATACAAAAATGTCACAGAATAAGAGTACTAACTGATATAAGTCCTAAATGGCAGAAGTCCTGCCACCTACATTTCCATATTATTACAAAATTTTAAGTAATGTGGAAATATGTAGAGTGAATCTGGACAAACACTGAACTGGATCCTGAGCTAATAATGTTAGCCTCCATACATACACTGAATGTATACGTCCACAATGCGATCGTACTGAGCATGTGGGAATACACTGATTACACATCTGAACGCAGTATACATGATGCTGGATTCCATACATTAGCCTTTCCGAATACGACTTGGGGGAAGCATATGTGATCTATGCATGGAGGTTGGGTGGAGGTATTTAAATCATACATTAAGGCTTGCATAAGCCCTTATATACTAACTTGGATTCAGAACATTTACGTTACACACAGGTTCCGCATAGGAAAGTTACAGTAAGGGTCTGAATATATAAGTGCCATACATGTGAGAGGAGTGCACTACCTTTGGGACTACACTTAGCTTACATGTAAGCCTCTGCTGCTGTGTGATTAGGTCAGGATCTGGTCCATGGGTCATTAGTTCAGACCAGGCACCTATTTGTTAATACATGGCTTTGAAAATAGGTTTATGCTGACGTTTGCCAATATATTTAGGGCGTGTGTAGGTGTGTGTCTCTAGTATACATCTATGTATAGGGACTGTACACAATCTGAAAGAATTGGCAAGACTTTATCTGCTTCTGCAAAATATATATGGAAGACTGTATGTATTGGACACCGCAGTCTGCTTCTAGGCAATGATGTTACTAGCTGAAATAAGAAAAAATGATCATGTATGCAACAGACTGTAGACGCAAGTTATATGCCAGTGACAAAGACCTGTAGGTAGTAATTTGGTCAGTCATTGGTAACATAGTAAGTATTGCAATTCAATAAAGCCTGTGTCACAGACAGCATGCCACGAAGAGGCACCTTTAAAGAGACCAGTGCTAATTAGGATGCCCATTAGTCCATTGTTCACTAAGGAATGTAAGTATGCAGCTAGCGTCCATGCTAAACTCACTCTATTAGGTTGTACATAGATACTGCTGGATTACTGATCCCTTCCCTCAAACACTAGAAATCATTTTGGTTTTATTATTAAGAAAAACTACAACGAATAACCAGCTCTGCCTAAAAATAATACTTGCACATAAAAATAAAAAATATGAAAAATATAAACAAAGTTTTTATGGCTCATTTAGGGCTTCACTAACCCTGGACCAAGCAGCACCTAATGAGGTCAAATTATTTAGCTAAGGGGGTATTTTCTTTCCTAAGCGTCGTTTTTTTTTGGTATTTTTTTTCTATTTTGTGTGATTATTGTTTTAATTATTAGTAATAAAAAAAACTAAACAAATACCCCTGAACCACAAAAAAACTGAGGAAAAGCTTATTATTAATAATAATAATAACAACTGTGATTCAATCCATTATAATCCATTAGCAATTTCTCGCCACACGGCTTATTATGAAGTGGGTGTGTAATAATGATGTGCTCATTCATGATACTGCTATAAATGAAGCTTCTCTAGTAAATCCGATCATGAATTGATATAGGTAAATTGTGGGAGCAAAGGGCATTTAGAAGCCAAATACTTACACGAGTATGACGTCTCACTTGTAGAAGGGACGCTGAATGTATTTATATACAAGGAGAGGTTTCCTTTATTACCAGCAGAGGGCGCCGGATACATAGAGATAGGATACAGAAGCTACTGCCCTGCTGGTGCCTCCCTCCTCTCACACTCACACCAACACACTCACACACATTAGACATTAAGGGCCAGACCGCCTGCACATCACCCCGAGCTATAGCAGGAGCTTGCACCATGGAGTGAGTACAAGAGAACTAGCCATGTGAACCCCTGGCCATCCCCTATAATCACTTGTCTTTCCTTTCTGCATGCTGTACATCCAGCGCAGCGCTCCCTGCATCACCTACCTACCCCCGCTGCATCACCCTTTTACATCCCTGCTGTCTCCCTGTCTCTCATGCACCTTTACTTCTATGGCAGCTTCCACACTTGTTTTTCTTAAATTGTCTTAGATTTGTTGATTATTCTAACACCTACTTCGAAGCGTCACTATTCCCAGATTTTGCTATACTTCCATACATAATCTTTGATTTTCTGCCTCTACTTTCTATATACTGCTACCATCACAAACCCTCCTCCCTCTGGATTCCAGCTACCCACCCGTCTATTCCTGTATGACCCCAGCCCTCCTTGTGCCTGGCTATACCTAGGCCCCTCTGCCTGCTTCTCCCTATCTCTTGCACCACCCCCCACTTCCCCTTATCCCTTTTGCATTTTTGAACCCTGTAGTAATTTCTGAAATTCCTGATCTCCCTGTAATGACATCTACTCCCTGCATCCCTACTGTTGGTCAGCCACTCCTCCTTGTATATGTGCTAGACTCCCCTCTGATTGTCCTACGTGCAATAGTTGTAGAAATGCAGTGCCTCCATCTTTCCCTCTTATTGATATCTTCCCTCTTACACTTTATGATATTATGTCACTGATTGATTGTTTGTGTGCTGCTTCTATCTGTCCTTGCTAGGAAATGTGTGCCAGTGTAGGGAGTCTCCCTCTGGCCACAGGTTTCTGTAACTATAGCTGCAGGTGGCTGCCAACCTCTCTGATGCTTTGCTATCATCTGACTTTGTGCTACCTGTTGGTTTTGTTGTGGTGGGATGCCCATCAGTAAAGACTGAGATGCCCACCTCTGTTGCTATATAGGGATGCCTGATGCAGAATGTAGATATGGCTGCAAGGTGTTAGAAGGAGCAGGGATGTAAGATGGAAGTATGCAGAGGCTGTGGGGGAGAGAAGAAGGAGGGATACATCATGAGTGTAGACAGAATAAGCAGGAAAGGGAACAGGGAGTGAGTGGCCTCAGTACGGAACAAGAGGCACATTCCAAAACAAGGTTCAAATTCCTAGCACAGCCAACAATGCACTTCCTAACAAAATACTCCTACGTGAAGCAACCAAATATCATAGTGAGCTCTAACAACATGAAGAGAAATGTAACACTACAACTGATGTTAAAATAAAATGCAGTGATTCAGTAACACTTGTGAAGTGGTATATTCTCATGCAGAGCTGTACAATAATACACAGGGGTTTAATCATCAACAAACAGAATGATATAATAACATATTGTATTATAATAACAGCAATTTAATGCTACAAACTGCAATATTAAAAGTAGCCTGCAGTGAATGAAACATTGCATTTGTAAGTTCAATTGATATTTTATAATTTGAGAGGCTATTTAACTTAGCTAAATTACTGCTTATCTGCACAATAAAAATTATGTAGAATAAAACCTTACATTTCCAAGGCTTTAGCTATTGCCTGTTTTCATACTTCAATGCATATTATATTTCAGCATAGTAAGGCATGAATCATAGCTAGAATAGAAATATTTATGGTGGTGGCAGGAATATTTTGTCATTTGTCTGTTGCAGGCATATATGATATTGCACACTCCCATTTGGGAAATTCACTTTCCTTCTATTTTTCATTTAAGACAATGTGGCAAAAAACTGAAGGTTGGCAAACCCCAGGTGCCATTTACCCCTTACAGTGTACATCTTTGGTGCAATTCTGTTTTGATAGCCAATTCACAAAAGGTTGGCTAAAGCAGCCTGTCAGCAAAGTTTTTGTTTTATTACTGGATAACAATACATTTGCATTATACATCCAGATACATTCTTCAATATAATTTCTAGTGTTTTACTAAGTTTTTACCATTCTGCATTTACTTAGTAGGGATCATTTTCATATAACACCTATAATGCAAATACCTGCCTACAAATAAATGCATCAGGTTGTATAACATACAGTACTAATGCATGTCTTATTCAATGTGTTTATGAACTTTCAACTAGTTAGTAAAGCCATTTGTATACACTTTATGTCCAGCTCACTGTATTATTTAGCCATCTACCATCTTACCTCTCCAGTGTTTTATTTATTCTTTGCTTTAGAAAACAAAGACATTTCTTGAAATGACTCTACTCCATCCATAGTAACTGTTTGGTAAGAAAACAAATTTGTTGTGCTCTGAATAAATAGCTATCTGATCTGTATAGACTTGCTCTATATAGACAGACTGGTATTGTAAAATTGTATTCACAGTTGGCACAATAAGTTTACCATGCTTTGCCATTTCAGCTTTTTGTCCTTTACTACTTTAGTCAGTATGATATAGTGATGTTATTGTTTATTGTGTTTAGAATGCATAAGGTTTTTTAATAAAGCTGCATCAGAAATAGAAATTTGTGGAAAAATCCCAATTTTTCACTACATTACATTTGGATGTGGTGTTTAGATTATTTTAAGGCAATTTTAGTATTGATTTCAGTTTGAGTTTAAAGGATGACAGTCATCAAATATAACAAAAATCGATAGTTTTGATTATTATTTAGTCAGTGACAATTCTTAGACAACAGTACAATGCCAAAATAAAACAGTAGACTGTAAAAAGATCTAACTTTATGAGAAAAAAGGAAACAAAAAATAAACATTTAGTTGTAAATTTGGTAAACTGTGGAAAAGGAAAAATGGAGATGTTGCCCTTAGCAACCAATAAGATTCTAAGTGATGTTCTCTAGTATGTAATAGGAAATAAGAGCAAGAATCTCATTGGTTGCTATGAGCAATTTAGTATATCTAGCCCTTAATCTTTTTTTCTCAGCAATTAATTTTACACAGTATAACAAATTACAACTTAATTGAAAAGGAACATCAATCTTTGCCACTCTGATAACAATCTTCGCCTGTATTATTGTCGACATTATGAACAAACTGGCAACCACAAATGATGCAACTATGGTTTTAAAATTAGGTTGGGTGTGTCAGGTGCAATTTTGTCAGTTACAAAGGGAAATAATTGCTTTTTATGCTTTGTGAAATACAATTTCTTTTAGAAATAGCAGCAGTAATTCTCCAACAAACTCATTTCCAACATCTATATAGCAAAATAAAAGAGAAGATATTTACATGTCCATTCTTCAATATATTGTGAACATGGAGGGAAAGGCTCTTATCAAACAGTTGGATCAGCCCTAGTTCATGCCACTGATACCTCCATGCTAGATGGGGGTTGGGATCTCATTCAACTAATGGGAGAGATAACTTTAAATTAGACAGCACCGCAGGCAATAGGATACATTGCATTTCCTTGCACTCTCATAAAACAGTAACTAGATGTGAGGAGATATTCCAAGCAACAGGTATTAACAACTGTTTCCTTTTATAAAAATTCATGGTCCAGAAGTAGCTAGATAATCAATGTCTAGTTAAAGCTGTAGAAGGGCATTTACAAATCAGTACTTGAAGGTCAGTTGCAGATTGCACCATATTACCATATAGAGAATGATGGAGGTGTGGAAATATGATTCTGCTTGTACCTCTCATTAATGTTTTAATAGTAAGTCAACACTAAATTTGAGGTATATAGTATCCATATGATACATTCTCAGCACATCATCTTGCATAATAGGCTTAGATAGAGATAGTCTATTAGGCAATTTAGTCCTCTGTCTGGGGTCCAGATTACAGTGCTCTATATATTTGATGAACTGAGGTAAGAATAGTTCTTGTCCCTGCATTAAATATGCTACAGAAAGTTGGTTATCATTCAGGTAACCTTACCCTGTACATCAATGGAATTCCAGAGGAAGTCCCAGAGGTAGGGGGGCTCAGGGCAGGAAAACCCCACTCTAAAAGGTTTACATCTGGGAACCAGATGTCAGGAATGTCTTGGGTCACTCTCCTCATGTCTTGTTAACTCTTTAAGTGTTGGAGAGGTGACAATGGTATATGTTTAAAATCTGATTTGTAAGACATACTGAATTCAAGTGATGGACTTCATTGTGCAAACATCACATTTAGTTTGAGTAAATATTATTTTGCTGTTACTCTATTACATAGGAATTATAATATATTTAGATAATGATGCTGAATATTTTGTGCAAATATTAAGACTCTGCTTCTTGTGTGTCTAAACATTTAGGGTGATATTCATTTCTGTCTCATGGAATGCAGTGCTGCTAAGGAAAATATTTTTGTTGTTATTTCAAGGTATTGGGATCATGGCTACAGACATGTTAAAGTCCTGATTATATTGATTAGATTTTTTTTTAAGTCAACACTAATTCAATCATTGCAAACTGCCTTTATAAGAAACAGCTGCACCTGTTAGATTTAATGTACATGTTACCAATCTTCCTTGCTCTATATGACAGGGAGTAAGTAGCAGCCAAATTGTGGGTGTGCTGTGTATACAAATGTCTAAATGACTTTCAGTGCATTGGTCAAAATGATATTTAGAGGTCAGCGTTACTGTTAATGCTGTGTATGCACATTAGAGCAGCTAGAGACCAGGCACATCCAAAGGTATTTTGCTTTTGTGGAATAAGAACTGGAACAAGACCTCGGCAAAATGGACATTTTCCAATCGCTAGGAAAACATTTGCATTTAGCAAGTGTGCAAGCGGATCCAGCGTTCCATACTGGGAGCATATTTGATGGTGGGGTGGGACGGGGAAGGATGAAGAGATCAATTGCACTATGTGGGAGTGGGGAAGTATTTAAGTTGTTCAGTAGGGGTGTGGTAAGTACCTCTGCTGTATACAGCCTTTATAGCTGTTCCCATGTTATGCAAGGACAGTGCTGAAGTCTTAATGTAGAAGTCTGGATACAGTGGGGATCTGGGCCAGAGTTTTTAATGATTTAACTTGGTTTTTAAAGGCAACTAAAGAATTAAGGTTTCTTATTTGTACACAAGTAAAGATATAGGAAAATACACTTTAAAATGAAAGTTATTCAGTATATTTGTGCCATGTTTTCTATAATAATAGCCAAATCATTTCCCAGCATGCATAGCAAGTTACATGCTATGCATGATGGGAAATTCATTTGCACCCTTCAGATTACATCATACACCATGGTTTGTTGGTTTGTCTTTGTGCTGATTTGTATTTTTTTTTATGTGTGTGAGTTTGTGCGTGCGCGTGTGTGTGTGTAATTGCTCTTAACTACTAACACTGAAAAGCTGTCTTAGCTATGAACAACAGTAGTATATAAAAGGGAAATAGACTTTGGCTCCATTTAAAGAGAAGTAATATTAAAGTATTTCCATAGTCTATTTTAAAAACAATCATTATATCTTAAAATGATATCTTAAAATAAATTCCATATGCAAAATAAATTGTCAAATATCATAATAGTAATGAAATAAGTACATTTTAAATGCCTCTTATTCTTATTTTATATCCCTTAATCTTTTTTCTACAGTGGCAAAATGAAAAGATTGTTCGCTGTGAGATTACACAACACTTTTTCAAAGTTCCATTTACACCAGTTTTCATAAATGCTCAATTGTTTTGGAAGTTCAAGAGAGGTAGCCAAGCAGGGAGCCATTTTACAGACTGAAAGTCAGTTTGTTACAGTTATTAGTGTGCATGTACATGTTATTTTCATCTACACTGAGGTGTTTAGATGTCATTTCTAGCTTTTACCTGTTTTAAACCCCAGATATCCAGAATGTTTTTGTCAAATAGTGTGAGCATTCGAAACATTACAAGAATTCAGATTCTGAATACTTATGGATTGATTAACCTCTTTTGTGATCACCATTCTACAGCAATAGAATTTGCAGGGCTGGGATGTCTTAGTATGATGGATGCTTAAAGATAAGTGCTTCAAATTTCTTAGAAGCATCTTTTCATCTCCCTAAGTACAAGTGCCTCTAAAGTTTAGGGGGAGTTATTAATCCAACTGGGGTTTGAGTGGCTCTTACTTCCAAATGTCATTAAAAATACAGGAGCCCCTCTGCCCAGACCAAGGTAGTTCTGAATTTGTGACTCCTCCCAGCACTCAGGCTAGACTATATCCAATTTCCTACTGCACTCAGTCTGCTTTCTCTTCACTGACACAGCACATTAGTTCACACATTAATCAGCTTGTATAATAAAAAACATGTTGATGTTATCTGAGTATATTCTATAAACAACCAAATAATAATGTATGATTTATGTTTATAAAGCATTTTTTTGGCTATATTTTCCCCAGTTTATATTGCATGTTTATTATTCTTTTCAGGTTTCTCACATTTTATATGTAAAGTCCAATCATGAAGTACCTAAGACACATATACAATGTCCGCTTCCTCTAGTGCATCTCTCTGGTCCCTTGATGCCTTCTCTTCCAGGTTTCCATGGAGACGTTACCACGGCGCCCGCCTCCCTGCAGTGCTAGCCATTAATCCCACACATCCCATTTCTCCCTCAAGGCCTGTCTGGAACACGATGGGAGGACTTTGTAGGTGACATATTAAAACACAGACAGGGAAAACCAATTTGTCCAAATATATACAGAGGAAAAAATGAAGGACACCACTTGCATAGATTAGAAAGTTCAGCAATGTACAAGTAAGAGAGTTTAAAAAAATATATAAAAAGGGGGCCATTGCATTACATTAAGAGAAACCTCGAGCAGATAGAAAACAAGGTAAATATATAAATAATTGAGTGATGCTGTTCTGCTGTCACACGACTTCATCATTTTAAATTCTCATTTTAACAGAATATATTATAATATAATTTATCTATCCAACTAAGTTGTCAACGTGTTATGCATTTTATATTATATATATGAAAGTAGAAAGACCCAGCCAGGCAATACAACAGGTTATTGGCTGCAAGAGTATGTGTTGCAATTATGTTATAAAGGTGTACAGGCTGCATTTCTGTGTGCTGGATTGCATATTGTAACCATTGTATCATGCAGACAAAAAAGGTAGATTTGTTTGTCACTTGCACATTCTTGTGAGGAAAAAAGTCTTAAAGCTAGACTTACTAAACTGTGGAAATGGAAAAGTGGAAATGTTGCCTATAGCAACCAATCAGATTCAAGCTAACATTCTCTAGTATGTAATAGAATCTGATTGGTTGCTATGGTCACCATCTCCACTTTTCCTTTTCTGCAGTTTAGTAAATCTGGCCCTTAGAGTTGAAAAGACATGTTATAGATGCAGACCCACACATAACACATTTAGGATTTATAGCAGTTACCTTTGGGGAGGCAAACACACAGTACTGATTAAATAATTGTATATTTAGCTTTGAAGGTGGTATGTGCTTTTATCCTTTATCATGTATTGAAATTAATTTTGAGTTTGTATTTAAAAAATATTTTTGAAAATTTAATTTGAACATGTAATTTATGTTTTTTTTTTTATTATTTAAATCAAACAGAATAATGAATGCATGATTGTGACCTGGTTTTGTGTAGGTGTATTTGGCTATTAGTATGCGTGACATATTGTTGGAACATGCAGCTGATACAGCTGGGTATCTTTTGCTGTATCTCAGTATATGATTACAAATACACTACTTGAATACAGACATTTTTTCATTTTACACGTAAATATCATCCTATATGCATCCACTCATCATATGGTCCTATCTTAGAAGAAAACAATTTGATATCATATATTTGCTCACATCTTCTTACTATTAAATAAATAAATCTCATATTTAATAAAGTATTTTTTGATGATTTTGAGTTAATATATTTCACTGCTCTTTTTTGTTATTTATTTGTGGCATTGAATATATGATGCCGTGCAGTGGCCATGGGAGGGGATATTTAATTCGGCCAGGTGCCTCAAGCTTAACACCCTAAGTTTCCTCACTCAGCTTCTACTGTAATAGATGGAAGAAAACACACTTTGCATTTGCACCTGATTGGATGTCCCATCACACGGGTGCTCTGCATTCATGTAAACATTAAAATCACAAGTATTTTTTGGTAAATCCATAGTACATACTAGGCCAATTTGTAAACTTATAAATTATATTTTAATACTCATTGGTAGAAACATAAACATGTATTGTTTCTATATACCTATATCTGAAACGGATTCTTCAGTTGACATGCAACGAAATCCATGACCTTCCCTAACAGTATTTCTTTTAACATTAGACTCCGCTGCCGCTGTGATGATCACACTACCGCAGCAGCAGTGAAGTTTCCAAAGTGCAATCCTAAGTAATGTAGGTGTGAGGGGAAAACACTCCTGTTGCATGTATGGTATTTCTGTACACAGGACCATGCCTTAAATGTTACCACCAGCCCTATGCAAAATGGGGCTAGTGAGTAATGAAGGATCACGTCATACGCATGGTGGGTCATCATTCTCCCCCAAAATCAGAAAGGCTTCCGACATGAAAGCCTGAATCATGAGGAACCAGATCCATGCCGGAAACCTTTACCTCATGCATGCGCAGTGGCGAAATGCAGATGTTTTCCGCATGCAGAGATTTCATCATTCTGTAACCGCTTCGTTGTTCTTTTTTTTTTTTTTTACATTTTGTGGAACAAAATATCATATCATATCTCTTAGATGCGAAGCTACGTGTGGGAAGTCCGTCCGATAGTGGTTACGCAGCGTAAAGTTAAGGTAGGGTATGGAAAGCGTAAGGCGCCTAAAATACGCACATGAGAGGGATGTGCCGTGGGGAGTGCAGTGAAGGTATGCTAGCGTAAGACCGCAGCGTAGTAAAAGCGTAGCTCTGGATCTGGCCCATGGTCTGTATAATTGGACAGTATTGAAAAAAATGACATATTTATAGCAATCTTTAAAATTTCACTTGGATGACACGTCAGTGACCTTACACTGCTGTCATGTCACCAAGCCCCCAACCCTGCTTGATCCACAGCATTGTGAAAGAGGAGGATGGAACCTTATAGTGCATGAATCCTACAACTGAGCAGTGGGGGCAGGCTAGATGACATAACTTGCATTTTCACACATAATAATCATGAGGCAGATGCAATAGGATAACCCTCATCACTTTGGAGTCCGTAACACAGGCCAGTATTTGTAAGTCTCCAAAGACACTTGGTAAGTATGAGTCACATCCATATTTACATTGGATGGTATCTGGTGGCAGGAGCAAGGCGTGGCCATGTAGGTAATATTTTCAGTGGCATTACACAGCTGGTGGTAGGGTCATGATTATCTGGATCACTGTGAATTGGTTGCTCAAGACCCCACCCACCCTTTCTAACAGGCGTGGTCAGGACCTAGATGGAAATCGGATCAGATATATAAAATGACTCGGATTCTATATCATATCACAAAATGTGTATAGTGGCTTTTTAATCTTTGTAAATGCTTCATCATTTAAAGGTATTTGTGACTAGTAATTATTCACACACTAATCATAATGTACCCACCTCTCACAGTTACCCAGAGTTTAGTTAAACATATGGTTGAGCAGAGGGGCTGAGAGGTGTAGAGAATAGAGCAGGGAAGTCTTGTGAGAAGCAGCCTTGCAGAAATATAACATCACTTGTACAGTGGGTTGAAATGGCATGACAATAGAGGCACAACAATGAACACACTGTATGCAGCAGGTCTGTGTGCAAGTAGAGTAAAAATTGTTCTATCATTTCAACATCCAATAAGAATAATTTCAAACTTGGAATATCTGGTCAGCTGGTGACAGTTTTACGATCACCCATTAGCCACATATACTGCAGAGGCCCCTCATTATCACATTGTGTGACCTAATTGTGGAACAGTGCAATTTAGCCCTCCGTAATCCTCACCCACTCACTGAATGAGTTGACATGACCAAGTGTGGGCAGCTTTATTGGTGCAGAAATGCACTTATTATCTGTTCTTTTGGAGGATGTATGAATGTGATGAGTTAAGGTGAAACAGTTAGTATTGATTTGTACCTACATTATTTCTGTATGCATCTTTCTATATATAAATCAATCCGCAGACAAACCACAAGATGCAGTGTATGAAATACAGCAGAGTAGTGTGTAAATGTATATATCTCAACAGTGGAGATGGGTTATTTATTTTATCCTACCTCTCTGTGTACCTTTTCATTGCTAAATAGACATCATTTGCTTAGACCCAGCTCTGTCTTCACCAGTATTGTATTAAGAGGATAGGGTGTCTCCTTCCCTTGTTATTATAGGATGAGCTCATAGTGAACCCACCCTTTCCCATGTGATTGGTCATTTACCATGAGATTAAGTTCAACAGTGCTTTTGTGCAAGGGGACATGATTCGGTGCATCCTGGAAAATGCAGTGGAATGCATATTTTTACTCACTTTAAGTGATAAACAGGCTTTTATTGTTTTAAATCAATATTGTTTATTTTTGTAATTGAATGGAACGCTGGATATGCTGCTACAATTGTAAACACTCTTTATTGTAGCAAATTATATATATTTTTTTGTAAGACTGTTGAAAGCAATCTGCTGAGTAGAGTATATCTGGGAAATTTCCTTAAATAATTGTAATTAACATAAGTGTTAGATTTCAATTTGTTGGATTGCGGTAAAATATGATAAACACTTGACTATGCAAAAAAATATGTACACATCCATGACTAAAAAGCAAAAAACTTATATGTGTGATTATCATACTGAAGGCTAAAATATTGCGTGGCTTGTTCACTAGCTGAACTATATTAAAAATAAAAAAAGTCAGACTTAACTGCCAAATTAGTTAAGACATTTAGGTCTAGATTTACTAAACTACTGGAAAGGAAAAGTGGAGATGTTGCCCATAGCAACCAATAAGATTCTAGCTCTCATTTTTCATTTAGATACTAGATAGTGTCTTCAAAAACCTGATTGTTTACTATGGGAAACATTTCCACTTTTTCTTTCCTGCAGTTTATTAAATCTAACCCTCAGACTTTTTTCGACTCGCAGGCCTGATTCTCCTTCGGAATCCTGTCATGCTATGGGTTAATTGGCACTCTGGCAGTTAGACACTATGCTACAGGTATGTTTGCTATAGTGCCACCAGCTCTGTCTAGGGAAGCCCAGTGTTGCTATTCAGTGACTTTGCTACATTTTTGGAGCTTAGGAACGTTGTTGTAACCCCTGCTTTAATGATCTGCTTATAGAGATATACCTTGTTACATGGGGCAGGCTTGGCAAATCTTTGATAAGATTGTCAGTTGTTTACACATCTTTCTGAATGTTGAATGGTCATTGCCGATATGGCTACGTCAGCAGTGAATATTCTTGATGAGTACGTAAAAATTCGCCAAGTTCACTCCAATTCATACTCAAACCCAATGCACACTTTGTAAGGACGCATCTGTATCTCAAACCTGTGGCTTTGAATAGCTGTTCAGAATAACTGCATTTTTCTACTTAAGTCGTGAGTTTATCAAATAAGTGGCTGGTTGTTGTGCATTGAACACCTACTTAAGAAAAATGTTTACTATCCTTTCGGGAGCATATGACTTATGATGACTAGGGTTGTGACTTCAAGCACTGGGTTTAATGAGTTCCAGAACATTTTACTAAGTTGTTGCTAAAAAAAAAACAAGTTAACAAATCGGTAGGAGACAGTAAATTGGTAATGTAGGTGATCTGTGATTCATGAAAGTACATCAAAATTCCACTACAATAGGATATGCACCTATAACAGAAAACACTATTTTAAACTGTATAAATGGCATAATCTGTTCATACATCAGTGAAGCTGACTAATGGATCTTTGTTAATGATACTGAAAAGCTAGGCCTGAGTGTTTGTTGGCATTGTGCTGCATAATGTATTTTGAAAAGTAACTATGGCTTATTAATTTCTATAGTTTCTATAGAAATTAATAAATTGCACACATTTTAAAACAAGTGTGCTACATTTTGGGTAAATGCCTGCCAGTGTTATTGGTTACTTAAGTGTATATTGCAGAGATGCCGACTCTCCTGGAACATCCAGGAGACTCCCGAAATTCGGGCATTTCTCCTGGTATCCCAGGAAAGCAGGCAAATCTCTCGCAATTCACACCCCCTTGCAGCAATCGCTAGTATTACTAGGTATTGGACGGGACTTCATTCTGCGATTTGCATAAATTGCCTTGACCCTATACCGGAATCTATTTCTCCCAGAGGGAAGAAGTAAAAAGTTGGCAACTCTGGTGTATTGGCGCAATAATCTAGTCTTGTGAAGTAAGAACTTGGCCTCCGGAGCACATTGACAATAATGTGTAGTTGCCAAAAAGTTATTATTCATCTCTTGGAAATCATGGAGAAGAGATCCAGCTGACACATTTACACTTCAAATTGCTCTAATCTACAGCATTGTGAAGCAGGAGGTGGAGCCACGATGACAGGATTTGTATTAAATCATGTCCTTATACCCTGTCCTCTGCTTCACAATGCTGTAAAACACAAATGCATGAGTGCCCTGACCTCCCGAGAGGACTGTGTGAAAATCGGACATTTCAAAACAGTTGGCAAGTATGTAATAACAAGATAGAGGTGTCACTCATAGCAATCAATAAGGTTCTAGCTATTATTTTCAGCAATGCACCAGGTAAATTATATCTAAAATTTAGTTTCTTTTGTGCCTCTTAGCATTAAGCACATGTCTACAATGTTTAAAATAAAGCAAAGAGCTTGCAAATAATGCTAAATTAACTGACCATTTCCAGGGTCATTCAGTATAATTCTATACCTTTCCTTCTATTACATCCAACAAATTAGGAAGTAGCTATGTAGAAGGAGCTGTCAAACACCTTTTTAATGTGTGTCTTTGATTAAACATTCAGGACTGTGTATGAGAAGCCTTAAAATGTAGTAGTCATGAATTCTACACAGGTTTCTAAATCATGATATAAAACAGACGTCAGCTTTAGTCACACACATGGGCTTTATTCTGTATTGCACATATAGCATCATTATTTCCAAACTGTGCAACATTCCCAGACAACAGATGCATGTAAATAAACAAGATGCTGGGTTGAACTTAGTCTAGCTTTATCTTGGTGGGTATCTTGCAACCAAAGGTGTGGTGTTTAAGCAAACTACATCAAATCCACATGGGGGCTTTAAATAGTCGTAGTCTACTTCAAGGAAAAAAAGTAGTTATATTTTTTGTTCAAAGCATGAGCAAATCAGAGTAGTTAAAAAGTAGCTACTGCTTCTGGTCTCCATTAAAAAATGGAGCTATGTTTGAAGAGCAATTTTTAGCAGTTGTTAGTAATCATCACTCTTTATTTTGTATACCAGGCATGCAGAATGATGTACCAATAAATAGAACATAAGATTGATTAAAAATATATTTGTAGACTGCCCAGTCTCACAAAGTAGTTGAAAGCATAGGTGACATTGTATAAATGTGGATCATAAGATCCACATTCCATAAGATCATGGAAATATAACAAATATTGGCATGAGATGTTAATTAGCAGCGAGTACAAGAGTCCCCTTGCACAATGCCACATAAACTTTGATATATACCTCCATTGCCTTTATTTCTGATAGAGAAAGAGGATACATGCTAAAAGATATTATTCATGTTCCCTAGGAGTAGTACCAGATATTATTTGGATTTCAGTATCTTCTCTATGAGGATGATACGCAAATCTACCTATCTACCCCTGATCTCACCTACTGTGTTGGCCCGTGTCACTGATTGCCTCTCTGCCATTTCTCCTTGGATGTCCTCTTTCATCCCAAACTTAATCTATCTAAAACTGAACTAATAATATGTCCAACTGTGAATAAAAGCTACCCACCTGCCTCTCTATCTGTGTCGACAACACTGAAATAATTCCTACTCCTAAAGCTCGGTGCTTAGGTGTTACCCTTAACTTTGAACTGTCCTTTGTTCCCCACATACAATCTGTCTCTAAATCCTGCTACATACATCTAAAAAACATTTCCAGAATATGCAAATATCTCACACAAGACACTCCAAAAACTCTCATTCATGCACTAATCATCTCCCGCATTGATTATTGTAACACTCTCCTTATTGGACTCCCGCATTATAGAATTACCCCACTACAGTCTATATTACATGCAGCAGCTAGACTGATTTTTCTTGCTAAACGCTCTTCAAGAGCTTCTCCACTCTGTCAGTCTCTACATTGGTTACCTGTATTTTACAGAATCAAATACAAGATCCTTTTGCTAACCTACAAGGCCATCAATATGACTGCACCTGCATACATATCCTCACTCATCTCAAGATATATCCCAGCTCGTGCTCTTAGATCCTCACAGGACATACAGATCTCCTCCACACTAAACAAATGCTCTGACTTCCGGTTACAGGACTTCTCCCGGGCTTCACCCACTCTCTTGAATAACCTTCCTTACCCACTAAGACTATCCTCTACTCTCCAAACTTTCAAACACTCCCTCAAAACTCACCTCTTCAGACAAGCGTACCAAATTCCACAACCTACATAACATTTGTCTACATTATTATTTACAACAACTTTATTATATGACCATCTCTTCATGATTAAACCAAACTTCTTCTCTTTCATTCTATACTAAAATTCCCCTCATTTCTGTTACTAACACTGCTGTGTGACTGGATCATACAGAGCACTGAGCACTTTTACCATGCAAGCTGGCTGGTCCGCTGTGTGATTATATAGCACTTTCCCTTATGTATCAATCCCTAATATCCTATAGTGTGTAAGCCTGTGGCAGGGCCCTCTTACCCACCCAGTCTGTCTGTTACCACCCAGTCCTGTTATAATGATTGTTAAAATTGTAAAGCGCTACGTAATCTGATGGCGCTATATAAAAACCTGTTAATAAATAAATAATGACAAAATGTAAAGGTCAATGTGAATATAATATTTGTGTCACATTAGCAAACTAAAGGTCTGAGGTTACCAGAGAAGAAGATTGAGCAGGATTTATTAGACTGTGACAAGTAATAAACCTCTAATTAATGGTATAGCAAAGGTTTCAAAATAACTAAAGTTTAATTATTTATTCATGAAATATTTTTATTAGAAGCTTAATTAGAGTAGTTTTAAAGTAAATACAACCTTCTCTGTTGATGGTTGCAATGTATAGGGGTTTCGCTATAGAAATCATACAGATTTTATCGTCTGTATCCATGTTTAATAACAATCTGCTTCCAAATGTAAAGCAATTAATATTGCTCAGAATGATCTTCATCAATACAATTTCTCTTTATCAGATGGAATATTCCACTTACTTGGAGTTTCCTAATTAGATTTTCAAAAGGCGGTTTCAGATAAATTCTCTTTCATACAGAAGATAGTTAAGCAGCATTATGACAAGGGTCAGTAGTTTTGGAGTAATGTGTGGTCTTTGTGCAAAGGATGGCTGACTACACAATGGGACACCATCTCACTGGAGACCGAGATGGAAAGAAATGTACAGTGCATAAATAGCACACTTAGTGACTAGCAGACCTGTGACTTTTAAATTCAGTTTCAAAGAAAAAGTAATGTTGGCAATTTCTTAAAATAAAGGTAAAGCTGACAGTAGGCTACAACTAGTGGCTTCACTAGGGTTTGTGTCGCCAGTTGCAGTAAATCATGCTGTCATCCCCACTTACATTTTTGTACTGTTTCTCATAAATCATAAATCCTATATATTTGGTACATGCCACCACGCTAATTGTGGCAACATGTAAGTTCTTACCTTCTCTGACTCTCGCTGTCCTGTCCCATTGTCTCTGTAGGAATCATTCCCTGCAGGCCATTGCACCACACATGGCCTGCACAAGTCTGTTACTAGAAGCTGCTGCTAATAGTGGGCATACCCTTCTCCCACTGTCTTTTATCGGTTTCTGGCTGCTATGTTACTGACAGGTCACCCAGCCAATCAGAGCCATAGGAAACTGGCCAGCAGTCCCTTCTAGTCCTGTCAGTGGCATTCATCCATTGTCGGTTATAGCATTAGTTCTCCTGTGCTTCCCTGCTCTTGTTGCTGGTGATTTCCTCTGCAATTTCTGAGTGCCCTATTCCATTCCCTTGCCTAGCCTCTCCATTTATCCTGCCTTTTTGATGCTTGCCTCTGTTCCAGTCCTGCTCCTAGTCTGTGGGTTTCCTTTTTATGTCTACTCTGTGTTCAGGGTTGATCACTCCCACCCTTATTCTATCTCTGAATGTTGGTACCTTAGTTTTAGACAGAACTGGCGGCTTGAGCCGCAACCTGCTAGGTGTCTGTTTCCCAGCCTATCTCCACCATTAGGGTCTCTAGTTAAGACCAAACTCAACGCCCTGATCCCCTGCAATCGTCAATATCATACACACAGCTAAAAGGTATTTTCATATACATAGTGTAAAGTGGCAAATGTAGAAAAAAAAAGTCCTCCTTTTTTGTCCAGGTTCCAGCCATCCAAAATTTTCTCCCTTATATGTCCCAGCAATCATTGCAGCTCCTTATATGTTTCCATCCCTCTTATATGTCCCTGCGATCATTATAGCCTTCCTTGTATGTTTCCACTCATCATTGTAAACCCCCTTATATGTTTCTAGCCATCATTGCATCCCCCCTTGTATGTTTCTAGCCATCATTGCAGCCCCTTATATGTATCCAGCTATCATTGCAGACCCCCTTATAAGTTTCCAGACACCATTACAGCCTCTTATATGTTTAATCCATCATTGCAGCCCTCCTTATAGTTTCCAGCCCTCTTCTATGTCCCTGCTATCATTGCAGCCCCCTTATATGTTTCCAGCCATCAATCCTGCCCCTTTATATGTTTTCAACCATCATTGGAACCTCCCTTGTATGTCCCAGCCAAAACTGCTGTCCCTTTTTATGTCCCAGCTATCATTGCAACCCCATCTTGTATGTTTCCTGCCTACTTCAATCAATTCACTTACCTTGGCTCTGCTGGTGTTCTTGTTCTTATTCTCACCTTCGTGGCTTTCTGCGATCTGAATGACACTGACATGACGGGTCAAATCAGCGTCAATCAGATGGGAGGGAGCTGTGGAGAAGGTGGTGTGTGCTCTGACATCAACACAGTGCCTGGCTGGACCATTTCTATTAATAATGCGCTGGGCCAGCCAGCTACTGTCTCTGTGTCGTGTTCAGACACTATGCCGGCCCCTCTTAATTACTTTAAGCAGTGCAGCCTCACGGTGCCCAACATGGCAGCATTGCTTAAAGTGTTTTCCTTATTTCATTTATTACATCTACCAAAGGGAAACCCCTTTCAGACTGACATCTGGTGTGGTCCGCACCCCTCCTGTGACACCTCTGGCTACAAAGACCATGAATCAAATAAGCTTGTTACGTTTTACCTGTTCTATCTTCAATACCATTTAGAATTACTAAATTCTAATTGACTAATTAGAATTACTTGACAAAAACAGGATATATTAGCATGGGGCTTTTCTTTGAAACAATCAGTCTATTGTTCTGAAATACCTGGGTCTTAAGATAAAGTCTCTTTTAGGGCCTCTCCTATGCACTACAAAGAAATGTTGTAGCTGCCACAAATATTGTAATATTTGTAGTTTCTATGAATTTTTGGGGGCAGGTTTGTCAATATTTTTTTTATTTAAAAGAGAAAGGGAAGCCTTAATTGTCCAGCTTAGAGCACAAAGTGCTTGGTTAAGCTTACATCATATATTTTGACCTGATTCATAGTTGAGTTAAATTGCGCACTTACCTAAATATACACGTGAAAAATCAGCAATACCGATTCAGAGACAATAAAGAACCTGGTTAACCACCCCTTGTGTCGCTAGTGCTACGTAAGGACGTAAGTCTTTCCTGTGTATAATTAGGTACGTGTGGACTTTATTAGCTGGGAATCGATTGTGCATTTAGGTGCTTAAAATTGTTTATGATTCAAAGATATGTAACTAAAAGCACTGATTAGACTTTGGAAAGTAAAATTAAAAGTTAAAGTAAAGTTTTCAATTTTTTATTGTAAATTACTAATAATGGGCCTGATCCAGACTTAAGTTTATTTTACGTACGCAAGCGTACCCGAGTTACACACTACTAAGTATAATGCACCCCCCCTGGCTCTCCCTTCACATGCATGTAACTTATCAGAATTACATTTTCAGAACCCCATCTTAACTTTTCCTTGCGTATCTCTGGTCATACGAATCACCTTGTCGTACGTAAGTGCCTAACCCAGCCCATACTGTACAATTTAAATGCCTCTCTCTGCCCATAATGCGTTTATTAGACTTGTGTAGAGATGTCACGCCCTGTTGTACGGAGTTACATACAAGTTACATACGATCAGAGTTACAATGAGTAACATCTGCCGTGGTCATGTGCAGTGCAGTCCCACAGCCAGATTTATGCATGCAGCATACGTAAATTAGCTGTCGTTAATAAGTCTGCATCAGGTCCAATGTCCTTTTGAAGGAATGAGAAGAGAGGAGTGCACCCCCGCTTTCTCTTCCTTTTTCATATATACTTAATAATACACATAAACGCATACTGTATGAAGTTAGAGATAGACCGTATTCACAGATCCGTTTTCACGTGGCGTTGAGTTGCGTGCGTATTTTTAAGATCGGATGAACTGCGCGTGCGTAGTAACTTTATTTACGTAAGTTACGTTGAATATACACATGTAAGTGCTTTAGGCATGGACATGTGAATCGCACTTGGGGACATACGTACGGAGGGGCGGGGTTGAAATACGTATCTGAAAAGTTACGTGAGACAGGACAGGGGGATGCATTTAAATGGGCATTTGAGGGCGCGGTTAGATAGTACCTTGACGTACGCCCATAACTACACACGTGGTCATAAGGGTGCCCTATGGCACTCATAAGTCAAAGACAACCCGTCAGTGTGAGGGGAGTGTCATGGGTGTTGCCTTGCTACGTGCGTGCGTATAATTGCGTACTTTTAAAAAACGGATCTCTGAATACAGCCAACAATGATCTACTACAAATAGAGACTTTCATAAAACATTAAAAAATAAATGTTAAAAAAGATAAACAATACAAACAATCAATACAGTTAACTATAAGTAAATAGTATTTGTTCACAAAATTTAAAGTAAGTAAAAAAAAAAAACCTTCAAAAACTAAAACCAAATAATGGCACAAGGTTAAACTTTAACAATGTAAAGTATTACACAAAAACGGAAAATCAGCATAGGATTAAATAAACAAGCCTTTATTTGTTTCATTTAAAAACACACATCCATTGATTGTAAGCATGAACAAAGTAAGAGAAAATGCATGACCTCACAGCAAACAATACGGTTCTTCAACTTACGAGTGGTCGAGGGCTATCCTAACTTGCGTATGTTAGTTTCCGCAAGACACTCCTGTGAATCAGTCCTAACTCTGTTGGAACGCCCACACTGTATATTAGTAGCCCGTGTGCAGCTCATTTGCATTAAGAGTTCCATGTCAACACGTGCATCAATCCTAAGGCTGACGTTCGTGTATGTGAATCAGTCGGCCATGGTTTCCGTGCGTATATTTGCGTTCTGGGCATGCGCAGTTTAACTGATCGTAAAAACATGCATGGAAATTCAGCACTGTGATTTTGCAAATCTGGGACTTCCATGCAAAATCGTGCTATTGTGGATGGTCTTCAAAAATATATGCGATGGGACAAAATTAATGGTACCAGCAGTCCAACAACTTGCCATGCATTAATCTGCTCATCAACCGATTATTCCATGGTTTGTGGCCATCTTAAGCCTACTTAGTACAATTAATGAATTAGGCAGTTGTGTATATTTTTGGTTGTTTTATCACATCAATTACCGAATCTTAAAACTTGCAAATTGCTTTGATAGCTAGTATATTCCAAGGAGTTGCTGAAATGGCACAGTGTTAAAATAGAATCCTGTTACTGATATATAAGAAGAGAACCTAATTCAGTGTATTGATGGCAGAGAAAACACAGCTCTTTTCAGTTCTTTAACCAACCTAAAGAAATTAATCAAATGACCCTTTTGGCAGTGAAAACTATATGCCCCTTTCTCCACTTAGTAACATCAAATTTACAAGTCTAGGCTAGAAGGTTTGGAAATCTAGATTTGCTAAACTGCGGATAAGGAAAAGTTGGGATGTTGCCCATAGCAACCAATTAGATTCTAGCTGACATTCTCTAGTATGTAATAGGAAAGTGAGGGCTAGAATCTGACTTGACTACTATGGGAAACATCTCCACTTTTCCTTTTCCACAGCTTAGTAAATCTAGTCCCTGGAATGACACTTCAGTAAGAAAATTGTGTGTGTGTGTGTGTGTGTGTGTGTGTATCTTGAAATCTACTGAATGGCTGAGTGCAATATACAGTCAGTATGATCCTTATACAGCCCTGCAGAATGAATCTTCCTTGTGCGTCCTGTTTTAAATTGCTTATGTGCAATCCTTGTCTATGCCCTTCACTTACACATCAATGAATTTGCTTTTAACAGAATGCAGTTAATGGAACCTCTTATCTCCCCTCCCCCACTTTACTATGCTATTCTTCCTCCCCATTCCGCCTGCTCTTTCTCTATCATATTCCATCAATTCTTGTCTCTCAGCTCTACCCCAGCCTTGCTCATCTATTTACAACACGGTATATCATTTGTTTTATTTCTCTCCTTTTTCATTCAGTATCCATCTTTACCCCAATGGTTAATCCTTTTTATCCATAATTTTCCATGACTGTCTCTATCCTTGTTTCCTCTACACTCTCCCTAGTTAAATACTATTCTAGTCCATGTCTCCTGTTGAGTCTCATGACTCACATCACAAGGACCTATGGAGCCTGAAGCACAGGGTTTGAGTATGTGCATGACCTAACACCCCCCCTGACTGTGGCATTAACCCCTCTTCCCTAATTGCAGAATTGTGTTTCTCTACTGATGAATCCAGAAGCCATAACTAATAATTAAACTCCAGGGGCAATAAAAAAAACTGATTTCCTGTTGATCTCATCTTTATTTTTATTTTCAATTAAAATTACATTTGCACACCTTTTAGCTTTGTACCCTGAATAACCAACCCCTCTTACATACCCCTAGTTAAAAAAAAAAAAACCTGCAATTGTTCACTTTAACAGCATCTGTGGACTGATTAGTCTTTAATTTCAACCAAAAGGGTATTAAAATAAGTTATATTTTGAAGATTTGCAATTCACCATGATGTGAGCAAGATACTGTGCTAATTTGCATCATCTGCCAAATCTATGTCCTGTTTGTGTCAGTGAGAAATCAATGTGGTATTATGTTTATTTTTAGCAACCCCTTAAATAGAATCACCTTAGTGACGAATTTTGTTTAAATATTCTGGCACATAATTAACTATGACCTTTATTTATTTTATCTTCAAGGGATTAACAAATTGAGTCCCCCCCCCCTCATACAAAAGTAAAATTTCTATCTTACAAACATTGAAAACACTTTGTCACTATATATGTGACATAAGTAACCCTCAAGTTTAGCCATATATACATGTTATACTAGCATGTAATATACAGTACATGTAATCTAGTTATTATTATTATTAATAACGTTTATTTATAAGGCGCCACATGATATCAGCAGCGCCGTACAAAGGCAAAAAAAAGAAATGTAAATGACCGGAGAATTTTTGCAATAGGTATAGCATTATCTAGATGTGCCACCAATGGGGGTATCTAGCTCTACCAGGAAAGCTACAAAAAATGGTAACAAAAGGAAGCTAGAAATTGCTAAATTGTTTATGAAAAAAATATTTTTAAATATTTTACAAATCTTGGGCCGTATTCACAGATCCGTTTTCATGTGGAGTTGCATGCGTATTTTTAGGTACATAGGGCCTGATCCAGACCTACGCCGATGCGCTGTGCTTACTAAAGCACAGCGTATCAGCGTTCATTTTGACCGACACTCCTCCTGTGCGGGCGTATGGCGGGACGCTGGGGGACGTCCCCTCCAGCGTCCCTACGGCGCTGCTACGGACTCCCGATCCACAATCGGGCGTTGCCGTAGCGACGCCGGGCAACATCTGCCCGGCGCATGCACAGATCGGCTATTCGCTAGGACGGCGGGCGTAGGTCTGGATCAGGCCCATTATAACTGCGCATGCGTAGTAACTTTATTAACGTAAGTAACGTAGAATATACGCACGTAAGTTCTATAGGCACAGACATGTGAATTGCACATGGGGACATACATACGGAGGGGCATGGTTGAAATACGTGCCTGAAAATTTACGTGAAAGAGGGTGGGCGAAGCATTGAAATGAGGCTTTGAGGGCACAGTTACATAGAATCGCACGCACAGCACATAAACACACGTATGTACACACGGAAAATTAGAGGTGCTTTATGGAGGCGTAAGTGTACGAGTGCACGGCCGTGAGAGGGGGGTGTCATGGGTATTGGCTTGCTACATTCGTGTGTATAATTGCGCACTTTTTAACAAACGCATCTCATTTATAGAAAAGCAAAAAGTAGTGTTGCTTGTTAACACAAGACCATAGTGTATTGTACGTTTCTATCTTCACCCAATTTCCGAATTCTGTCCTCCTTGCACAGTTGCTGGAGAATAAACATAGATTAATATTACATGCCTTTCCCACACTGAGAGGACAAGTGAGAACAACTTGTGTCAAGCTACCCTAGACCATTCATTCATTCATTCATTCATTCATTCATTCATTCAATGAGCTAACTAATTAAGCTGAAGATGAAGACTGCATGGTACAAAGCTCATTCATGCTTATGCTTTATACACACAATACAGTGAGTTGTATGAAAGTACCCAATATAACCATCAAGTACAGCGATCAGGCCATGCTTATAAAGCATCATTATGCATAAAATATCGTAACTTACCTGTGCTTTAATCACATCAGGTGAGCTGCACATCCGATGCAGTTTATTGGGACTGTGTCAATGACTTCTTTTATCTTCTTGTGTACAAGCTGGCCACAATGAGCACTCCATTGTAACTTCTTTCATTCAGTACTCAATTTACCATGTGTATGCAGAATTATAACAACAACCCAACCCATATATTTAGCTGGCAATTCTGAGAAAAAATTATTGCCTCAATAATACCAGCTAATGGATGTAAAACTACCTGGTCATGTACAGCCATTTTAAAGACTGCAGAAGGAAATGCATACTTGACAAATTCAGTTCAGGGGACCTAACCTAAGATGTACCACAACACCACAATATGCAGACCTATTGAAAAGTTACTTAAGAATCTGCTCAGTAGGTGTCCAATATAAAATCCGCACTCTAGAAATTGAAAGAGGGTAAAAGCCTCTTAATAAGTGTGTTGGAGAAGCAGGAAACCATACTTTATGTATGGGAAAAGCCAGAAACCCTATTAAATGCATTTTAAAAAGTCCCACAAGAGTCAGATACACACACACTTTGCCATATACACACTGGATGTTTTTGTTTAAATTCAGTTTGTATAAGTGTGTGTGTATAATTTGGTGGAACTCTTTCAATGCATTTAACAGCGTTTCCCACTTTTCCCATACATTTAATGTGATTTCCATTTTCTTTAATACATTGCTCTGAACGGTAAGCAGCCCCACTCCCTAAGCACTGGATGTTTTAAATTCAGTTTGTATAAGTGTGTGTGTATAATTTGGTGGAACTCTTTCAATGCATTTAACAGCGTTTCCCACTTTTCCCATACATTTAATGTGATTTCCATTTTCTTTTCTTTAA
>WWET01001654.1:120682-147099 GCA_011038615.1 Limnodynastes dumerilii
CCCCATCATGTGTATCCAGCACCCAGTATCCCCCATCATGTGTATCCAGAACCCAGTATCCCCATAATGTGTAACCAGCACCCAGTATCTCCCATCATGTCTCTACACTTCCCAGCATCCACATCATGTCTCTCCAGCACCCAGTATCCCCATCATGTGTATCCAGCACCCAGTATCCCCCATCATGTGTATCCAGAACCCAGTATCCCCATAATGTGTAACCAGCACCCAGTATCTCCCATCATGTCTCTACACTTCCCAGCATCCACATCATGTCTCTCCAGCACCCAGTATCCCCATCATGTGTATCCAGCACCCAGTATCCCCCATCATGTGTATCCAGAACCCAGTATCCCCATAATGTGTAACCAGCACCCAGTATCTCCCATCATGTCTCTACACTTCCAGCATCTGCCATCATGTGTATCCAGCACCCAGTATCCCCATCATGTCTCTCCAGCACCTAATATCCCCCATCATGTCTCCACCTCCCAGTATCCCCCATCATGTGTATCCAGCACCCAGTATCCCCCATCATGTGTATCCAGAACCCAGTATCCCCATAATGTGTAACCAGCACCCAGTATCTCCCATCATGTCTCTACACTTCCCAGCATCCACATCATGTCTCTCCAGCACCCAGTATCCCCATCATGTGTATCCAGCACCCAGTATCCCCATTATGTGTATCCAGCACCCAGAGTCCCCATCATGTCTGTCCAGCACCCAGTATCCTCATCATGTCTGTCCAGCACACAGCATTCCCATTTTAAGCCCTATTACTTACCTTTGAAGTCTTCTCTTCTGGCTGCTGCCTCTTCTCCGCGGCGGGCACTGCTTTGAATGATGCTGATGTGACCTCATGTCACTCCAGCATCATTAGTGAGGGAGAGGCGCTGCTGCACTCTGCATCTGCCTGTCACACAGGCAGAGCAGATGTGAATGGATACCGCTGTTAGGCTCTGTAAGGCGCTGTCATCAGAGTGATGAGAGCACCTTACATTGTTTTACATCAGCGTCCATCTCAATGCTGCGGTGCAGGAAGCGGGGGTACGAGCGCCTATCCAGCATGGCACCTGGATGCACCGCATCCCCCCGCGGAGCAGTTCGCACCTGCCCTTATTTGCCCGCTAAATCTTGCACATGTTTAGTCAGTTGTTTTGTCATTAGCACATTACAAATTTGTCAAGTCAACCACTTGCTCCTCAATAGTATATTCTTTCACTCCTCTGGTGGCTATAGGTGTCTCATGTTTGTGCTGTGCAGGGTTCTGTGGATTTAACAGTGTACTTTAAACCTATATCATGAATCACCTGAAGTAAGAAATAAACAAAACACACTAGTGAACAATTCAGGGTTTTCTGTCGAAGAATAACTGAATTTATAAAAATACAACCGAGCAGCCATGCCTCTGTATATTTCCTCTCTCAACGTTGGCATATGGGCCTTGTAGTAAGGAAGTCTGATGCTAATCTATAGATCTACATAGATAAGGACTTCACGTCTGGTGGTCAGGGTTGGGCTAGTTGACCATCATTCAGGCTTATTTTACAATGCAGAAATTCAACAGGAAATGAACAGAAACGTGGATGTCATTTATTTTAGTTAATTGCTTTATAAATAAAGATTTTAGAATATCATTTATTGTATATAGATTAAAATATATTAGAGCTTAGGTAATAAAATGGGATAACATCCAGATATTCAATAGCGTTATTGTCCGTTGGTATGTGCAATGTACAAGTTGTTGGGTTCTTTTTCTACAAGGGCATTTGTATGGGATATAAGTAAAAGTAAGTGTGCATAAGGTCATTGCTCTTTCTCCGCCCTTTTTTCATTCCGAGATCTCTTTTGTAGGACTGACAGACACTTCTCTGCTGCTGCTGTATAGCCCGGTATCCAGTACTGAGTCTACGGGGACCACTGACCCCTACATAGTGGTGTGTGAGGACACAAGATGTTTAAATATCCCTCTCCATGGCAGGTGCTATGCAGCAATTTGGAGAAAAGGGAGCAGGTAAGTGGTAGATAATGCTCTGTGCTGTCTGTGGTTTTTACTGACGGTTAGCAATGTGGAAGCAGTGCACTTCAAATTAATGTGTAAACATTGACTGAAGGTATTGTAAGATACAGATTGCTGGAGATTTGTATTTAAAAAATGCTGCTTCATTCACATGGGACAATTACTAACTATCACTGTCATACTCTGTTACACCAGTGTCCCTGCTTATGCATTTATAAAAAAAAATCCTCTTTCTGATGTCCTGCCAAACGTTACAAGTCGCTGACTGCACCTTACACACTATCTCTGACACACTAGTCTCTAGGACGCTTCTCTGCCCTGGGTGGGGCACCATTATGATCCCTGGACTTTTAATCATACACATCTTGCTTGTTCAGAGTAGAATGCATGGGCACAGGACAAAAACACAAGTGTCTCAGGACTGAAAGGTGAGAAAAATTTGCAGGGAACAGTTAAAAATGGGGGTTGGATTTATAATGATCGCCAGGTTGATAATATGAGATTAGAGAGAGTGTGCTTAACACTCCACTGGAGTGTAAAGGGTATGGAAAATGAGCATATTTATGGATAGAAAGAACTGTGCTAAAATGGGTATGTTTTTACAGTTGTAGTTAAGAATGTGAAGAATGAGCTGTAACAAAAATTGCAGGTGGCTATGACATGGGAATTTCTTGGCAAGTGAAAGTAAAAATAAAATAAAATGTATGCCCTGTAGCAATTTGCAGCAGTAATTAAGGTTATATGTGACATGTTTACAGGTGACCTCTATATAGATCTATATGACATGTATAAATATTTAAATATATATATGTTAATTCTGATATCTTCTATCATTGTATATAATTAATTCTCATATCAGTCCCTAGCTTAAAACATCTATATTTAGTCAGTGGGGAATTATTACATACTATTATATACTATTATATACTATTATATAGTGCATAGTGTATAGTTCTGTTTTGCAGTGGTTTCCTCTGGAAATTTTGTGCGTTGTGTACTGCAAGTGTATGGTGGAATGTGTGTGTCTCCAGCTTGCACATGTCTGTCTTTAGTGCCTGTTTTCATATTTTCATATGTATACAGTCAGCGTGTTTGTTAGATGCTCAGTCCGGAGGTTCCTAGAATTATCAGTAAGTTGTGTTATCAGTAGCTTCCAGCAGTACTAGTTTGTTCCAGACATTAGCTCAATCTCCCTGCTTAACCTTGGGACAGCACACATCCAAATCAGCAATACATAACCTCTTCATATAGCACAATTATTTGTCAATATCGTTATGTTGTCAATTGCTTTTTTGTGCAAACATCAGTAAACTTCCCATAGACACAAACATTTTTTATCCATGTTTACACGCTTCTACACGCTGAGCCTGTGCTGAACAAGCAGGGTGATTGCTCACGTTTGTAATAATGCATAAAATATGCAATGTTGTTTTGAATTTCTAACCTGCATATTTGTTACCCACCAATATAAAGAGAAATGATATAAGTTTATTGCTAATTATGGTTTTTTTTTGTTTCTTGCATCTGCTTCTTTGTGTTAAGAACCATAAGCTTAGCAAAAAAATAAGAGTGAGATAAACTCTATTTCAGTTGGCATATTCCTAAATATATTACCTAACAGTTTTAAGTGAACAGTAGACCACCAGTTAATAGTCAAACTGGAACACAACTCCACATGCGATGTGCATGCCCCGAATGTATTATCTTTTTGTATGGAGTCTCTAGTCCCCACCCCCCTTTTTTCCTATTTTATGTCCCTATAGGTATACCCAAATCTCTATCCCATTTCCACTTATTCATGTTGTCTTTTGGTTTCTAGTGTTCTCCTTACCTTAGCTGTCTTTAAAGACTGCATGTACGCAATCTACGTAATGAAACGCTATATAGATAGCGTAAAATAATTACTACGCATGCCTAGTAGCTAGAATCGTAAAATTAGGCAGGTATGTTAAAAATTGTGAATCCGGCCCATAGTCACTTATACTACCAGCAATCATCCTCAGGGATGGCCCAACAGCAGAGCTATTTCCCCTCACTATGAACCTTTTGTTCAAAAACCTGGTAAAGTAAAGCAAACTGCTTCCAGTGGTGACTTATTTTTAATTATCTACCACAGAGGCCTAGTTACAACCCTTGAAGTGATTCAAGATAGACCATGCCTCCAGTCATTCATGCGCCAGACGTATCTCTGTAGGCTTTTTGAATTGGTCCCTTTCCTCATACCTGTGTGGGAAGTTTTTGGTATACTACTGCCAGGTTACAAAGTCTGGAGAGGCTGCAGAAAATGTCTCCTAGCAGTAGGCCTTAAAGAGCCATCTCCAGGTCTGGATCCAGAGAGCGCCCCCTCCATAATACAAGCTAATGGATGAAATTTGTGATTCAAAATACAGGAAATGCAGGAAAACAGGGCACTACCCCTGCACTTCTACATGCGGATGGTGGATCCATGCCCTGGACCCTGTCTTAAATTTTCTGCATACAGGACACTAGATCATATGTAAGTGTTAAACTCAGCCTGTGCCTAAGAATACCCACCCTGCGTATCTTGTACACACGGTGGGTGGCCTGGCCTGCAATGCAGAATTCCACACAAAACGCAGCTTCAGACAGCTGTGTTCCTCTGCAAAATTTTTGTGACTGCCCATGTTCAGTACCTTCTCAGAGCTGACTCATGTATTTTGTGTACATAACTCAGCACATTTTATTAATTCTGGATCAGGTACATTATAATTATAATTATTATTATTATTATTATTATTATAAAAATAATACTATTACCGGTATATAAATCTGAATAATTACTCACCCCAACACCACCACCTCATTTAGCAATCGAAACACAGGTCTGCTACCCACCCCATTAAATAGCAGACTTCAGATCTTAGCTGGCCACACACTAGAGCAATTATCAGCCCGATCACGCAATTATTGTGAATTGGGCTAGTTTTGCTCTAGTGTGTGAGAATTTTTTTTTAAACTACGAAAAAACCCTCAAATGTTAGGGTCCGATTATCCCAGCGATCAGAATTTCCGAATGATAATCGGACCCTAGCTGCGATTTTTTGAGGGGCCTGGTGTTCTGCAGTGCTGTGCCCTCTCTTCCTATTCCTGTTGGACAGACATTTAACAGAGAGAGAGAGGGCACAGCACTGTAGAACACCACATACTGACAAGCTGCAATGCTGTGTCTTCCCTCCCTCTGTCTGGATATACAGTGTTATCTACCCAGACATAGGGAGAGAGGACATAGCGCTGGACAGCCTATCTGTGTGAGAGGTTCTACACAGCGCTGCAGAACCTCTCACTATCATTTTCCCATTCAGATTTTTTTTCTTTCAGCCAGCCAATACTACATGGGTCTTCTGCCAAAGATGACAGGAGACCCAGCCAATCAGAAAGAGACTGCAGCCAGCCAATAGCTGCAGGTTTTCCTACAGAGATTATCACGTCCAGCCTCTGGAGTGTATGGTGCTGATATTGGGACCTTTCCTCAGGGGAAAATCGTCCCTTTATCGGCAGTCACATGCTAGGAGCGATAATCGCTCTAGTGTGTGCCAAGCTTTAGCAACCTTCATTACAATTTGTCTCTGTATCTAAGACAACTCTTTTAAAAAAGGGTCTGACCCCCTCCACACTTCCCTCCCACTGATTGGCAAAGAGCTCTGTAGTGCACAAACACTGGCCCTAGTTTGTGTGGTAAAAAACGCAGTCTTTTTTTTATAACTTTGTTTACTAATAATACTTAATACTTAACTTGTCACAGTGACTGGTGTGAAATCTTATACAGTGAAAATGGAAAGAAACTGCAAAAAAAATACAGGTGATTTTGAATAAGAAGACCTGTAATAATAATTAACTATGTTTAAGGAAATAAAAGGAGGTATAATATAACTTTAAATATACATACTTTGACCAGTCAGAGGGAATTTATGACAGAAGAATTTATTGCTCTGTTACTGAATAGTATCAATCTGCTATTCATATTAACTACTAAGCAGCATACATTCAACACAATACAGTACTGCATAAAACATTGCTTTAATAGAAATAAGGGACCAGATCCAGAACTAAGAGCTAGCAAGCTGAGTGTGGAAGTCAGGTGATTATCTGGCAGTGCGCCAGATTATTCACATTGGAACTCCTATCGTTTGGTTTGGTTTTCCATGCATAGGGGAAATTACGTTACACAATTTATGCATGCCTAATCCCAGCTAGAGAGGGCATAGGTACACAGATTAAGCGGCGTAATGAAGATCTGCACAGATCTGGATTTGGACCCATGAAGATCCGTGCAGAGATTTTAAGGCAGGGTTCACTCCCCTCTCACTTGGGGAGTTACAAATCTCTGAACATACGGGATGAGTGCAGAGGTCAGGATCAGGTTCAAGCTTTGTAAAACAAACCATATTAATTATTTGAAAGTGTGATTTCAGGACTGAAACAATGGTTGTTTTGGTTTATGACATTGTATTTTGTTCCTGCTTCAGGTCTCAGTGAATGGAGAAAGGAGAAGTCAAACATTGCTTGAATCTGAGCTCCAAATAGAAAACATAAATGAGCAGTGTGCCATAGACTCTGTGGACTCTCAATTACTGAATTCTTTTCAACGCCATAATATAAATTTTCAGTCAAATGAAGATATTGATAAAGATCAAATAAAGACATGCATTTTAACGGTAGCTGAACCTGAAATAAGGAGTGAAGCTAGGTTGCAAGAAGAAGACATACATGACAATAAAGACACAACTATTTTTCAGGAAGAGCAACAGCCAAACTTAACAAACTCATATTCTTTCACTTCTCAAGTGCCAGCAATGGATAGCGTGACCAGAAGCCTAATATTTTCCCGATCCTCTGCCAAAAGCATAAATGGTTCTCAGGAAAATTTGATGAATTCTACGACTGAAGACATTCAGGTGGCAGAGAAGACCAATCAGAATAGGGATGTGTGGATTCCACCACCAGACAGAAACAGTCATCTAAAAAAGTTGAGGGAGGAAGAACAGTTTGAAATCCGTACCCATCTCCAGCAGAATAGACCAGCAAAGCTATTTAAAGATAGTGATGAAGAAGATAATGATAACGTTGAGAAGCGGTCAAGTCAATATACTCCAGAAAAAGCATGGGAGCTTGAGAAGGAACGGAGAGACATTATAAAAAAGCAAGGACAACGTAAAAGTTTGGACACAGAGGACATAATTAGGATTGGAGATGTAGGAGGGGCCTCATACATAGATCATCATGGAGCAAGAAGTGGCCAGAATGCGGCAGAAGTAGACACAGACCAGATAAATTTTGAAGCTGCCAGACAACAATTTGTCATGTTGGAAAAAAAGAGGAAAAGTCTCCCTATTACTCCCAGCCTTCATTTTAAGTCTTTTCGCCAATCATCTTACTCTCTTAATGAAAACGATGGCTTAGAGTTTACAAAGGTGAAAGATACCTTCATAAAGGAGAAGGATGTGAAACCACAAAAGGACAAGCTTGCTGTAGCCCAGGAAATGACTGAAACAGAAAAAACACACAAATTCCTAAATAAAGGACTTAGTGATCTGTCTGTAGACTGTTTAGATACTGGGGAAGAGGGAAAACAAAGTGAGATTTTCATAGAATGGCCTAGCCAGGAGCTACCAGAAGAAAGGGAGAACATTCCAAACCCCAATGACGAGACGCCTATTGAGCGGGAAATCCGTCTTGCATTGCAAAGAGAGGAAATCTTAAGGAAAGAGAGGGGAATTCTAAGTTTAGGGCAAACCAATGAGATCATAGAAATACCCAAAAATCCAGTGCTGTCTCTTTCCACAGACACACACTCATCAAAAAAGAGTAAAGACAGGGCACGTACCTCTTACTTTTTACAAAGAGAAATTGAAAAAGATGTCCAGAGAGAAGCTGATCTAAAAAGTGAAGGTCGAGTGGCTGGATTGTATGATAAAGGTGATGTCCAAGAGCTGGATGTGCGAAGAAAGGTATTTGAGCAGCCAGATGAGATACCTGTAATTCCTCAGAACGCAACCACCAAAGTAAACATAACAGGAATAAGGGGGACCCCAAAAGAGGATGTAGCCCAGGTTGATTTGGACCAGAACAGTGAACAGAAAAACTGGACAGTGGTGGATGCTCCTCAACCCTACAGTGTAAGAGCCAACTGGAAGCCAGCATCACTCAACACCTATAGAAACAGAAGACTCAGTGCAGACAATATTCTAGATTTCAATATACCCACCAAAAGCTCTTCACAAACAGAAACTTCAGACATGAAATATTTACAAAGCAAAGAGAATATTAATGTTCAACCTTCCACATTCCAAATGCATGTACAAGAGAATGAGGGGGAAAATGAAAAGGAACATAATATGGAGATAAAAAGCAAAACCTTTACCAGTGCTAAACCATACAACAAAAGGCTGAGGCCTTCACTTTCTAATTTAATCGAGCAAGAGATTCAGCAGACATTAGAAAGGGATCGGGAGTTGCAAGAACAGAGAAGAAAAAATGAAGTTCAGCCTGTAACAATACCTTCGGACAGTCAACCAACCATTCCACTCAATGGATACAATCACTATGGCAGAACATCTTCTACCTCAGGTACATAGATTTCCTTGCTAGCGTAGCCTGTAAGCTTTGCTACTGTGCTTATGGTATTAAATGTGTGCTCTTTTTAAAATGCAAGACTGTTTTTAGAACTCTTATTGCCCTATATTTTCACATTTCTCATAGATGTTCCTGCACCTTCTAGAGGTAATTTATTACTCTCTCATTCTGTCTCACCAGTACAAATGTTCAAGCCAAGGACGTACCCCAAGTTTACAGTTTCTGAATCATATCCACACAGGCTAAAAAAACATGAAAACTGGGTAAGTCCTTTGTATTTGTGAAACAATGCTGTAAATATTTATATTACTATAGAGAACTGAAGGGTGACCATAGTGTAGTATTGTAATTAATTGCGCCCAGTTTAAGGAGCGGGAATATGTGTATTACACAAAGCATATCAATCTTTTATCTCCATTTGTGTATACCTCAAATTTGACAAAAAAGGGAACGCAAAACCATTATAGTGCAATCTGTTGTCACAATAATACCTTCATGTAATAATGAAAATATCTATCTTAATTGTAAGGCAAAGGCAACATTCTGTCAGCCATAGCAATACTATGACTTCTAGTAAAAGTAAATATATAGAAATTATTATACATTTTTTGACCACCTGTAAATGACCACCTGTTATCTTACTTAGTTTTATCTGTTTTATGCAAAATTTCTAAACTTTTAAAAACTTTCCTTATCTTCAATGCTGTGAATCTCTATTTACCTCTTCCAGTATAATTTGATGAACTTTATAATATTGTCACTTATAATATAAATTGAACATATTTCATATTTCTGGGCTGTTTTCAGAAATATAATTTTTCTGGGATTAGATCACAATCACAGGATCATTTATCCAGATATCCATAACTTTGCAATGTAACAACTCCCTCTTGCACAGACAGACTTCCAACAGCCAAGGTATAAAATTGCCCTGTTTTATTAGAATATTCTAATCACCCACATTGCTTGGGCAAATCCCAAGATGGCGGGGAAGGCTCACTTAACATCTGGGATCCAGAATGCAGATCAAACATTAAGGACCTGGCTAAGCCCTTACACACAATGCTGCATTCCGTAAACTGGCCTTCTGCTTGTAGACTTAAGGTAGGGTTCTGCATGTGGAAGGCCTGTGCTTGTGAGTGTAGTGCAGGGTGTGTGCACTTTCCTCGCATGTCCAGAATATAGCAAAGGATAACAAATTCCATACGTTAGCCACCGCAATATAGGCTAACGTAGGGAATCTGATATTAAATCTGTATCTGGTACACAACATTCAGTATAGGCCTCTTGGCCACTGCCAAATTACTCTTATAAGTCCAAAAGTTGAGATATGGCCAGTGTATTGGAAGTCTGACTGGGAGGGGAGTGCTTAGTGGTGTGATCACACGGATGCGTGTATACAGAAGACCTGCAATACGTTTAAGAGACAGATCTGAGATATGATCCCATCCTCTTTGTTTATGTTAGCGTTTTGATAATAGCATTAAATTAGCAATTTTGGAAATAAAATAAAAACAGAAACAAAACAGAATGAAAGGCATATGTTTTTGTTCTAAAAATGCCTCCAGTATTGGAATGTTTAAACTATATATATTTTATATGAAGCCTCCTGGTTCATTTATGACTAAAGAGCCAGAATCTAAAGTTAAATATTTATTCACACCTGTAACATGTAACTCAAAGCAATGATTTTCTCTTTAAATAGTAGAGGAAATGTCCCAGTGTCCCAGTGTTAAACATTTCCACATGGCCTCCGGGACCCAAGATGTCTGAGTTGATGGGTGGAGAACACAAATACGAGACGGCATAACTTCTACCAGCTTCACTTGATATGTGTAGAGAAGGAAGTGACAATGTCTAAATCTTTCAACAAGGGGACAAATCAGGGTGTATAAATTAATAAATTATAAATAAGAATTCACCTATATGTGCTTATGTACTCCTTTCAGTTCATTTTCAAACATTCCTTCAGTGCATATTCAGAGCATATGTTTTGGTGTGTAGCCATTTTTACTACAACAGTATGGGTAATCAACTTGAAGTAATCCCGATGGAGTATATGACCACATAGAGGTAACAATTATTTGAAGTTGGTGATCAAATCATATATCTGAGTGACCAATGCCAAATTAATTATCAAATCAAATCATATGTAAATTTATAATATAAACATTTCATATTTAATTTGGGCAAATAATTTGATAATTGTATGCTAAAATATAATTTTAATTAATACAAAAATGTATTTAACATATATGTTGTATAAGACACTTGAATGTGTCCATTTTATTAACAAAACCTTAATAAAGTAATAAAAAAGGTAAATTCATATATTCTATTTATTTAAATGTGAGTTCTCTTTAAGGACACTTTTTCATTATCACTATAATGGCACAAATAGATAACATATAATGCAAGATTATGTCTGTCAAGTACATTGTGATATACAAATACAATTCTCTACCTATGGATTACTCTGCAAATACAATACATTTCAGCTGAATGCTATAAAAGATGCCCATTTGAGTTACAGAAATCAGGATACTTTAAAAAAAATCTTTTTATTAGGTACATTCTATACAATATAATATTGATGGTATGGAGATCATTTTCTCACCAATTAAGTATGACAATTGAAACAGCTTGCAAATCAGTTGTGCAAACCATTTGTTACAATAAAAGGTTTTAAGATTAAGGTTAAGTTACAGACAGGTAATAAATGTGGGGGGTCATCCGCTGTTTCTAAGGCAGAAGGTGTAATGGATCTGGCATTTGTCAACACTCTCAAGGAAAGAAGAAACATCCCTCTTTAATCTTTTTCACCAAGGAGGCCTCAAGCCAGCCCATTTTAAAGGCATGACATTTTTTAAAGGGAGGTGTATTAGTATTAGGTCAGACTTGCAATATTGTTTTGCAGGCAGCCAAAATAATGGGCAATTATAACTTCAGGCGTCCCTTAAAAATCTGTTTACCCTTTAAAAAATCCCCGGAAGCACCCATCTTGTGTCAAAGGGGACCTAGCTAAGCAATCAGCTCGTGGCAAATATATGGAGATTGCCATTCAGAATCCCCATATAACAAAACTAAAACTTTGTGACCTAAAGTTTGTAAGGGAAGTGCAAGTCCATTTTTTTTTATTTATTTAGATGATCAAATTAAAGTTTTTTTTATCTGATACATGTTGATGACAGCTGCAGCTTCCATCAGTCTTTTAACACATGCTGGCATAGGTGCTGTCAGCGGTTGGGGGGCTGCCTCCTCTATAGATTTCAAGCTTAGTTCTGTCACTCATTCTGACAGATCTTGAGAGACAGCGCCTCATTGGGACTGATCCAGAGTTGGAAGTAACATTAAAAGAAGGTGCAAATCTGTACTTTGGCAAAACCATGTTGCTCTACACATGAAGGCAGATTTTAAGTGTCAGAAGGAATAAGTTAAGGGGTAACTCTAAATTAGATGCTATTCAGAATATGATTGCAAAGTCAGCCAGAATTTTCCCTGCATGCAAAAAATGAAATAAATTTGTATCCCTTGCATTAGAACATGATTTCCCCAGATACAGATTTGCACCTTTTGGTGCAATTATTCCTGGATCAGCTACATTGTGCCGGATTCATATTTAATACAGCAAAGGGACTTACGCAAGCTGGTTGCATAATTGTGCGCCAGCTTGCTATGCAATAGATCTCCAAACGGACGGAACTCAACAGGGGTGGGGTTTGCCATGCAGATCAGGGAGACAAGCGTTGGTAAAGTAAAGTAAAGGGTGAATTATGGAGATGGAAGTTTCTAGAACTACGCACTACAGAAATGAGTGACAGGGGAGTTGACTACCCTCTTCCGTGTGTAGCTCCACAGAGGTCTGGATACAGCCTATTGTCTATTACTAAAAGCCTGGAGAAGGAACAACACTAAGCTGTCAACTGCAATTGTTTATAAAGAATGTTCAATGCTAAGAGCTTAACGCTGGTGGCCTGTTACAACACTAGTAGCAAGTAGCCCTCGCCCCCAATCTTGTATAAAAAATAAACGAATTTGTTGGCAGTGAGTTAAACAAAGCCACTTCTGACAACCTGTTCAGTGGCTTTCTTTTGTAACAGAAAAGAATCAAAGCACATTTCTATAGTTTTTGGAATATTCTACAAATGACCAACTGTGTAAAAAAAACTAAAGTGGCAATGATTTCAATCAACTCTAAAATAATACCAGTTACTTGACACAATGGGTAAAACAAAACAGATATGTGCTACAACTTGAAACAAATAGAAAAATACCAAACTGTTACAATGCTGTGCAAAATAAGATATTATTATGTGAAAGAATTATAGGAAAAAAGCAACACTCCCAGTGCCCAAAATGTACAGTTTAAAGTGTTGTGCAAATGAAAGGGAACCAAATTAATGGTGCCACAAAACAAAAATTTTATATTAACGGCACTATAAGTGGAATAAGAAAGCTGAAAGCACTGTGCTAATGAAAAATATATGGTTAAGGCATCAAATAAAAATCAAATGGTGAAAAAATGAAAAAATTGGTAATGAAAAACAAAAATTCCGATTTTTCCAAGGGATGTGCAGACAATGTATTTAGATAAAAAGGTTGAGAGGGTTCCTTCTATTTCTTTTGAGATGGCACAGGATCCTTCTATCCACGTCTCAGTGCCGGGACCGCAGCATATATGGGAATAGAGAATTCACAATGTGTAAAAAAAAGTTTGACATTTTATTCATCAACTAAAAATTGTATACAAATAAACACTTTACAAGGACCTTTACACTACCTTGAGAAAGATCAATAAATCGAAACGCGTCGGTGGGTGCTTCTTACAGACAGGAGGTGGTCGAACTCCATATAGCTAGAGTGAGAGGAGTGTGTTTTTTACCTGGTAACTTACCATCAACCGCTATCTCTGCCTTAGATCTGGTACGGACCTCCCCCCTGTGGGGTTTCTGTTTATATTTTTATTTATGTATTTCCTTGTAAAGTGTTTATTTGTATACAATTTTTAGTTGATGAATAAAATGTCAAACATTTTTTACACATTGTGAGTTCTCTATTCCCATATACGCTGCGGGCATTGGCGCTGGTCCCAGCACTGAGACGTGGATAGACGGTTTCCGTGCCCTCTCAAAAGAAATAGAAGGAACCCTCTCAAGCTTTTAATCTAAATACATTGTCTGCACATCCCTTGGAGAAATCAAGATACAAGTCGGATCAAAGGTCTGGTGGATATCATCAGCAAGCGCAGCTTGCCGGGGACTTTGATTATCTCCTCAGCCTCGTGGCGAATGGCCGCATACGGACAGATAGATATACGGGACAAATACCGGCTGGCAGGGAGCCTTACTATTAGGACAACTAACTGTAAGCACATTACCCCCTCCTTTGTCTGGAACTTTTCTAATTTGATTTAATCCTGTGTATGACTTATCCGAATTTTTGTTTTTCATTACCAATTTTTTCACCATTTGATTTTTATTTGATGCCTTAACCATAGACTTTTCATTAGCACAGTGCTTTCAGCTTTGTTATTCCACTTATAGTGCCGTTAATATTTTTGTTTTGTGGCACCATTAATTTGGTTTCCTTTCATTTGCACAACACTTTAAACTGTACATTTTGGGCACTGAGAGCTTTTTTCCTATAATTCTTTCACATAATAATATCTTATTTTGCACAGAATTGTAACAGTTTGATATTTTTTTGTAGTGTAGAGATAGACAAGGAGAGGAGGTGGAGGCAGTACGATTGGAGAGGAAGATGAGACTGGATGTGGCATTTAGTATGGATTGTAGGTGACGCACCAGAGGTAGGCCAGTGAGGAGAAGGTTGCAGTAATCGAGACAGGAAATAACAAGAGAGTGAATGAGTGTTTTAGTGGCATCTGTGGTTAAGAAGGGTCTGATGCGAGCTATTTTGCAGAGGTTAAAGCGGCAGGACAGTGAGAGGGCACAGATTTGGCAGTGAAGGAAGTTAAGGAGTCAAGGATGATGCCTAGGCAGGGGGCTTGGGTGGAGGAGGAGATGCCGATAGTAGGGGTAGAGGGGATAAGTGAAGGAGGGAAGACTAGAATTTCAGTTATGTCCATGTTAAGGTTGAGAAAGCGCTGGAATATACATGAGGAGATGGCCGAGAGACTATCAGACACTTTGGACAGGAGAGAGGTCGGGGAAGGAAAGATAGATTTGAGTGTTGTCAGCATAGATGTGGTAGTGAAAGCCAAAGGAGCTGATGAGGTCACCCAGAGAGGAGGTGTAGAGCGAGAAAAGAAAATGGAAAATCAAATGTATGGTGAGGCACACAGAAACCCCATTACTCAAAATTTCTCCCAGGCATTTATTTGCACTACTTATTTGCACTCAAGTGTGTCATAAACAAAATGTCCCAGTTTTGTAGCTTAGCTTGTACAAGCACCATCAAGTCAAGTAAATTCAGCCTAAATTTAAGTGCAAAACGACCAAGAGAAAATACTGTTTAGTAAGGCTGAGCTGAGGACTATAGTGGCATTGGTAGCATGCAGGTCAGTGGTCATGGTCCACTTCTGCATAATACCATTATGTCAAATGAACTCAATTCATCACACCACTTTCAAATTGTGCAGCCTTTTCCTCCTTCAACCTTATGATGGTTTTATTTGCAACTTAAAATTGTCCTGAGTGATTTAAGTTCCAAATGTTTGCCTCCCCTGTCTCACATTAGCTCTATGCTTGTGCTAACTCTTTGTATTACCCCTATATACAAAGCAATACCACTGCTTACAAATCTAGGCTGGGATCAGGAATATTTAGGGTTCCCTTTTTCCAGCTAATAGAAATAGATGATGGCTTCCTAGATGGGAATTCAGTAGTGTAAAAACCACACTAGTTAACACCATACCGAGGAGCTGCAGGAAGAGACGTTGTACTATAGAGGAGGAGGGGGTTCTGGAGATGCAGAGTATACATTAATTATTTGCAATAAATCAGGACTGCTGCGTGCTGATTTTAGCTGCTATCTTTGCCCTTGGAAACAGCAACAAAAACATATATATGTTTGTGTGCGTAGGAAAAAAGCACCATACAAGTTTATATAAATGGGACTATTCATAGGCAAAATGATATAATAGGCTCTGTTTGAATAGTGGAAGTTTAAATAAACTTTTACTAAATCTTAAAAAGAAACAATAGATGTAAAGGGAATCCGTAAAACAGTCTTAAAAGAGTCTTATCTTTGCATGTCTCAGCTAAGGTTGCTCAGTCTCCACTCCTAGCATAGTAGATCCAGTACCGCTTCTGATAAACGGTATGCTCGCACTAATATAGCTCCACAGACCAATTTAAAAAGTAATTGTAGCATCCAAACACATTTAGTCTCTGGTTAAATCACCAGTGCTGACTTCATCAAGTGTGGCTCTGGGGTTATCAATAAGGACATGTATTTATTTCTGGTCCACCTGAACACGCATAGATAATCCCCTTTTAAAACAGTTTTACCTTTAACTTCATAGTTGCTTTTAAAATTTTTGGAAGTAAAAGTTGAATTTTTACCTTATGGTTGTGGCTGACTATGGGCCATATCCAGACTTAATAATGCAAGGGGACTTACACAAGCCGCTTGCATAAGTCCCCTTGCAAGTAACATCTATCCATGTTTGCATCGGATCTCATTGCGCATGGAACTCTGTAACGTTCCAATAAGATCCGTACATCAGGGTGGTGCATCCATTCCTGATTCCTAAATAGGAGTGGGATTAGGCTTGCAGAATAGCTGCATGGGGCTGCGCTTACGAGTTCTGCACAGATATCTGTGTGCGTATAGACACAGATCCACATAGAAAAGTTAAGGTTGCTTACTACACACTGCAGAGGGGAGTGACAGGGAAGTTCACTCTCCTCTTCCATGTATAGTTCCAGACCTCTGCATGTAGGTATTATGGGTGGAGATCTGGATATGGTCCTACATTTTACAGCAGGGGAATTTTCTCCATGCCCTCCCCATTTGTGAACAGTTGGAATTGTAGACGTGGAGACTGACCAAGACTAATACATATGCCCAATGGTGCAGCACATTGGGCACAATGCACATGCCCAGAATAAAAAGCATACAACATTGCAGTGATTTAGAGCTCAATGCACCTCAATGCATGTGAATGTAGTTACCATACAGTAAGGACCATGTTCACACTAGTGAGCCCAATCCAGACCGGAACTTCAGCATACTTATGTACACTTTACGGCTAACATTTTGTATCAGCCTTTTAAATTTAATCTGATAATTATTTCATTTATGACTATTGACCGGATCTAATATTAAGAAAAAAAGCTTTTTGTCCACATGCAAGGTGTAGAGAAACAATTGCACTTTGCTATATAACAGGCGTTGAATGTGTACAGTGTGTATGTAATGGGGGAGGAGAGGTATTTAAAGAGTATAGTAAAGGCTGCTTTCCACCCTTCCGTACTACCAGACTTCCACACGTCTCCATTTTAAGTGAACGACCATATTCACAGTTAGGAAGGCTTTAAGAAAGTGTGGATAAGCATGACCCACACTTATCTTAATCTTAAGAACCTAGGGCCCTTAAGAGTGCCAGTCTGGATAAGACATAACCTGGACTTGTAAAGCCCTATGTTTTTACAAGACATAGTAGTACAATACCTACAGGCAATGTATTTGAAGCTGCATTCTCAACTTAACTCAATTTAATCATTACACTTTATGTTCCTGAATACCTGGGCGTGGAGAATCCAAGGAGCAAATGCAGATGACAAGGCTGCAATGGTGTGCTTTGCATTATCAAGTTCCTCAAATTCCACCCAGTGCTATTTAATAAATAAAATCATATACCTGTGAGGTAAATCCTGTCACTGGCAGGAGTCTGGGGGTGGCTGATCCAGAGATGACCATATGTTAGCTTGTGTAAGGTATCTCAGCATGAATTTACACTGTGCATGCTCAGAAATGATGTGCACGCTGTCAAGCCGGATTCAGACCAAAATGCAAGTCCAGCTGCGACTGCTTGTGTTCTGAAAGGTATGTCGTGGGAGGGAAATGGATGGAATCATGTAGTCAATGTACATTAGGGGCGCACCCAAGCAAGTTCACCTGATACAGATACAAGTCCAGGGAGCTGACAATCCACGGACCCATAAGTTAAACGTATAAAATATATTATAAACACATTAATGCTAAATAATTATTTTTTACATTTTTTTGAGCTTGCACAGCCCACTGCATACTGATTTGCTTGAACCTCTGGATCAGCCCCTGGATGTACTGCACAAAATTCACAGGTGTTCTTCACAAAATTAATTATTGCACTTTTGTTTTATTGCAAAATGAAATGCAATGAACCCAGCACACATCACATATTCACCTGTTTATTATAGATTACAGATGCTCATTCAGTGGGCTTAATGCAGCCAGTCTTTGGTTACACATGGAGTTGTCCAAATTAACAGAGATATGACTGTTCACAACTTGGGATAACAGCTGTGGCATTGGGTATCACTGGGGAAAATGGAGGCATCTTCCAAAAATATATACCAAGAAGTTCAATAACTAGTCCAATAGTGATCTGATAACAATCATGTAATTATAATCAGACATGGTGATTATTTGGAAATCATATACACTGTGGTTCTTAAGGTGGTAATTTTTCTTTACTCTGGTTTTCCAAGCATGAATTGCACATGGTAAAGACTATGCCATTTTGTAGCTGGCCATTCAAAGAGCTTATACCCTGAATTTAACTGTAATCATTTAGGGGAGGTGGATATGTCATATGGTCTCTAGGGGTAAATGTCATTTAAACTAATCTATGCCGCTATAAACTCGGTTTATTCTGCTTCTTTTAGTATGCTGGCATTGATCCAACAGATGATGTCAACACAGAGGTAAATATATTCTTTAATATCTAGCAGTTTGTGTGTGTGCAAATTCAGTTACACTTTAATGTACTCAAAAAATGTTTAATGAGGAATTGTATCAGTATATAAATGTTTTGCTCTTAGCAAAAGGGAGTTATAGCATTATCTTTTAAATATATACTATATGATTTACTGAAACGGTACCATAAAAGGTACCATATATGATACATTCTTTAGGGGGGGTTTGTTTGTTTTGTTGCTTGTAAGAAAGTAATAAGTTGCACATTTTCTTATAAAAACTCATATATAAACATTCCGTAGTATTCACACATAAGTAAGTGTAGAATCTACGTGTGTATTTTTACGATCAGTTAAACTCCGCATACCAAGAACCCAAATATACGCACAAAACCCTGGTCAACTGATTCACATACACTTAGGACTGATGCACATATCGGCACGTAATGAGTCCTGCATGCATGGTTAGAGGGTCAAGACTCTTAATGCAAATGAGCTGCACATGGGCTACTAATGTACAGTATGGGCATTCCTACAGAGTTAGGACTGATTCACAGGTAGGAGTGCCTTGCGGAAACTAACATACACACAGGAAAAGTTAAGGTAGCCCTCGACCACTAGTAAGTTGAAGAACCGTATTGTTTGCTGTGAGGCCATGCGTCTTCTTACTTAGTTCAGCCCACACCTGCTGCATGTTTATAATCAATGGATGTGTGTTTATAAATGAAACGAGTAAAGACTTGTTTATTTTATTCTATGCTGATTTTACATTTTGTTCAAGACTTTGACTAACATTGTAAAGTTGGCATTATTTGTTTAGAGTTTGAAAAGATTTAAAAAAAAATGTATTTACTTTTATTTTAGTGAACAAACACCATTACATTTACTTATATTTAACTGAATTGGTTGTTTTTCTTGTTTTTATTTTTTAAATGCTTATTTTTAAAATGTTTTATGAAAGTCTCTATATATAGTGGATCATTTTATTTCTAACTTCATGCAGTATGTGTTTATGTGTATTGTAAAGTATGTCATGATTATTCTTATTTCAAGTTGTATTTTTAATGTTTTGAAAACATATGTTAATGAGAGTACGAGCTGTTTTTATAAAAAAGAAAACTTTACTTTTCTAAAGTCTAATCAGTGATTTTAGTTACGTATCTTTGAATCATAAGCAATTTTAAGTACCTAAACACATGACTGATTCACAGCTAATAAACTCCGCAGATGCCTATTTATATACAGGAAAGACTATGGGGCAGATCCAGAACAACGCTTGTGAGCGAATTTATGTGTGACGGACACGTAAAAATCGCGTTTTGGTAAGAACTACACATGCGCTCCATAGAATATACGCTCCGTAACGTAGCGTAAATGTGAACGTATGGCTCATTTACGTATTTGGCGCGTAAATCCGTACGTGTGGGCGTGCCAATTTTACGTGTGTCAAAAATCTGAAATACGCTATGTAGGCGGGGGTTTGTATTTAAAGTGTACAGTGTGGTCGTGGTTAGCTGCGTAAATACGCATTGCACATCCGTACGTGAGCGGATGACATCGGTTACGTGGGCAAAAGTTAAGGCAGGGTTTGGAAAGCGGAACTCAGACAAAATACGTACATTTAAGGGGTGTGACAAGGGGAGTGTATAGAGGGTACGCACGCGTAAATACGCTACGCTAGTAAACCGAGTGCAAGCGGAGTTCTGGATCTACCCCTATGTCCTTACACTCCCGACACAGGGGGAATAGTTAATAATTTTTTTTATTTTCTCTGAATCAGTATTGCGGATATATCTAGATATAGATATATATATATAATAATATAGAAGGCAGTAACTAAAATAATAACAATATGAAAAGACAATTGCTAACATTCACATACAAATGTAAAACTTCCTGTGTGATAATACCATTAAATAGTATAACATTTTTAACTTTAGGGGGGGGGGCTTAGGTAACTTTATGTCCTATCATGCTTTGCCAGGTTTCAGCTATGACAGTGCTGTTGGAGTATGCTGGGAGTTGTAGTTTCAAAATACGTGGAGTGCCAAAGTTTGGCTATGCCTGGCTTAATGCAGATTTATACAAGACAATCCAAGTTATTAATAATTAAGGACCGGATCCAAACTTATGCAAAGCAGTCGTTTTCCTCTTGCAATGACCAGAAAATTACAGCATTCTGAGTATGTGCGGAATATGGTCCTACATTTCTAAAACAAAAAATTACACAAATAATGTAACATACATACTAAGATATAAAGGAAACAATGGGCCGGATCCAGACCTACGGGCACCTATTACAGCCGCCCGAAGTCTGTACGGCCGCCATGGTAGCGGGGAGTGCACGGTGTCGTAGCGGGGAGTGCACGGTGTCGTATGAAGGTTCGTATGAACCTTCAAAATGGCAATTACGGCCAAGCCGGCTGTAATTCTCCAGGCGGCCGTTCCTCTGGATCAGGCCTAATGATCGTAAAAGTGTTGCTAAAGTGAAAAAAGCAGTGCTTGTTATAGCTTACAGTTTAGTTTTATGCCCTGCGTTATAACATTTTTGGTCATTTTCTAATTAATTATACTTTACATATACTGGCTAGATCAATACTTCGTTTTACATACGCAAACGTACTGGAGTGACACATTACTAAGTATAATGCACCCCTCTGGGCACTCATGCAGCATACGTAAATTATCTGTCGTTATTAAGTCTGGATCTGGACCAATGTACTTAATGTGAAAACAGCAGCCTATCCAGTTTCTAACTATATAGAAACGGGTATGGGTCGCTGCGAATGGCCCTTTTCCGAAAGGGCCTGACTCGCAGAGGACAAGCAGTCATTTGATAGAAGAAAGAAGAAGTTTCGTAATGGCGACTCCCATCGTGTATAAACTGTGCATTTGCTGCTGAAAGTCTGTGATAATACTTTTATTGCATGTTTACTCTCTGTTGTCCTTTGGAATACATACTCCGTTTGCTATTTTTATAATTATATATTTTTTTATTTCCATTTTCATCTTGCAGTAAAAGATATGATAGGTAATTGGCTTTCAGAAATAGCCCTTATACCAAATGTAACCATTCACTAGAGAAATATGCAATTTTAGCATGTTAGGCCTTGATTCAGGGATTGAAAATAAGAACTTAAAGTTACACCTGGGCAAAACCATGTTGACTTCAGGGGGAGTCAAGTTAATTTTATTCTATGCATGCAGGGAGAATGCTTTGCTTTTACTTATTGCACACAGACACCTGATCAGCTTCACTTTTAAACTGCTAATTACACTTGAGCTGGGAAACATCACCTTTTAACTATAATACTGTTGCAACAAATGAAATTTGACTCCCCTGAAATCAACATGGTTTTGCCCAGGTGTAACTTTAAGTTCTTATTTTCAGCCTCTGAATCAGGCCCAACAGTGTTTATAAATAGGATCCTAGGTTAGTTTTACTCCATCTAGTGTCCTTTCATAGTATTGAACATAAGATAATTTCAAGCTGCAAGGAAAAACCATGTTTACTTTCAATAGTTTGTGTAGTAGCTTTACTTAAATATCTAATTTATGAAAATTACAAGAAGTGCATCAGTCTTAGTAAAACATGCTTTAAATATAGTATTTTTGACTTTGATGATGTTGGTTCCAATGTTCTCATTATGATCAGATGGTTTTTATACTTATAGGACTGGATTCAGACCCCGCACGTTTTCCGTGCGTGCGGAGGTCTGTAATTACGCGAGCAAGAGGGGGAGTGCACACCCCCTGTCACTTCCCTCTTTCGTGTGGGCTTTATGGCAGTGCCTGCCTTAAATGTAGCGTGCGGATCAGTGATCCGTACGACTGCTGATCCGCTCCACAGTGTGGGAGCCTCCTCCCACACTGTACACTTAGCATGCTTATAGCGGGCGGAAGGGAAGCACAGCCCATTTCCTTGAAAATGGGCTCCGACGATTGCACCCTCCAGTTAAGTCAGATCACTTACGCACCTTCACTAAATGTGAATCCGGTCCATAGTTATTAACAGGTTTTTATATAGCTCTATTAGATTAAATAGTGTTTTTTACAGAGACTATTTCACATTCACATCAGTCCCTGGCCATTTGGAGCTAAATTCTAAGTTCCCTAACACTGACACACATACACACACACACACACAAGGATTAATTTATGTAACCTACCAGCATGTTTTTGGAGTGTGGGAGGAAACCCACACAGACACAGGGAGAACATACAAACACCACACAGATAAGGCCAAGTCTGGGAATCGAACTCATGACCTCAGTGCTGTGACACACAAGTGCTACTCGCTTAGCCTCCATGCTGCCCCACATTAATAAATAACTGGTTCATAATAATATCGCTTTTTAGATAAAAATTTACTTTTTCCTGCATCGCAAATTATTTTGAGTGTAGTTCAGCTTTACTACATAGCACCACAGAGACATCTTTGTTGCCATCTCTCAAATTATCAACATATTTTTATTAGTTTCCATGGAAATTTGGAAATGTTGTTGTTTTTATTTTAAAAAAGCTATTTATGAATTTTGCATGACAGGAATAAAACAAACATCTGTTCCCCTAATGAAAACTTAAAACGACCTTCCTCTTTTCTTATCATCCATTTCATGACATTGATTTGCAGCATAACTTATGACACATGTGAAAATGTTATAGTTAGTCTCACTTGTGCAAAATGATCGCAAAAGTAGCCTAATGTACATAGGTCTGGATCCAGTCCAGAGAGAATTATGGTCATGGAATAAACATCTGACTAAAGTAAAAGTAATAAACCTAAATGTTATGATGGCGCAGTGGCCTTCTGGTTTGGATTTAGATTACTCTGCATATAAACACAGAATGGAAGTTGCTCAATCAATTTAGAGGTAAATTTAAACAGGTGCATGAAAGGCAGGGGTTAATCTGCTAGCCACAGAAACAAAGGTAAAAATAGCCCCAACAACACTGCCATAAACTAGTAAAAGACTATACTGTTCTATCTGTAAAATAAAACACAGAAATGTCCATTACACATATTTGCGCAAATATTCGATAAACCACCAGCCACCATCAAGGCCTTTCTGCATATGGTGGTCCTAACTCTATCAATGAGAGTCCCAATGTTGGGTCATATATATATGTTTTTAAATTGAGAGCCAAACTTACCTCAGTCTCCAAAATGGCCGCTGTGGAACAACTCCCCCTCTCAGCTGCTGCCCCAAGACATGCCCACAAACAGTACAAACACAGAATGGAAGTTGCTCAAGCAATTTATAGGTAAATGTAAACAGGTGCATGAAAGGCAGGGTTAATCTGCTAGAAACAAAGTGAAAAATAGCCCCAGCACACTGCCATAAACCTGCATATAATCAGGATAAGGGTGAGTAGATGGAGACAAAGGGGCAACTTGCAGTTTCTGTCTCAAACATTTGATGGGGTACCTGGGAGTAGAGGATGTCCTGGGGTAACTACAGTTTGTAACAAATGAATTGGGGCATGACTTGAGGCAAAATCCATGTAAAGTGGTTTTTAGCACTACCACTGGGCAAGATTATTAAGCTACCTAGGGTGCCAGACTTAATGGAGCATAGGTACATTGTAACACAGGTCAGTGTAGTATGGTAGCACTGGGGCTGGGCTGTTAAATCCCTCCCACTCTGCTGCTGTGGCGCCTTTCCCTGCTCTTCCCGCTGTGCATGGGGAAGGGAACAACAACAAGGCCGTAGGGGGGTGGATACAGTGGCCTAAACTTTGCCTAGGGTTCCCAGAGACAAAGCAGCGGCCCTGTTGGGGATTCTATTGCTTTTGGCATACTTATTTGAGCAGAGGACAGTTCTCAGCTGTGTGTCCTATGAGGCACATAAAATAAGGGGTTAGGGGGTGTCAAAATTATATTTCTAACAACCAAAAAATGTTCATGTATGCTTGTGTGTCACATGGGAGATATAAGTGACACAGAGGAGGTCGTCTTATTTTACTATAGAGTCATAAAGCTCTGATAACCCAGGCACATAGTATAGTAGCCTAATACTACCCATTTATTGTGGAGATCTCCCCAGGCCCTGCACCCATCCAAGATGGATCAGCACAGTGGTGATTGGATTGTTCAGGAAGACTAACATATAATTGACACTAGTTTACTAGTGGTAACAAATACTTTGCTATGGCTAACCTGGTCTGTCTATATTGTGTTAGTATCCAACATTAACATTAACTGGACATTGAGATGGTTTCAATGGACTTTGTTGTAGTAAACAAATAGTGTGATTTTGTTCTTAAATTCCTTCATTGTTTATTTCAGATTGTGGAATCCACCAGAGTAATTCGTCACAAGAGCCCAATGGCACTGCGCTGGGAAGCAGGGGTATACTCCAATGATCCAAGCAATTAGATCCAGAAATATGGAAGACCCGGGGCACCGCTATGAAGTCAACACATAACAGTGGCGTTTATTTAATGTGTGTTGCTTGTTTCAACAATCCACTGCCAAAGAGACAGATGTGGTGCTTTCAATTTCACAAACTATAATATCATTGGTGTATGTTATAGACTGACTAAACATATGTCACAGTATCAGGATGAGCGACGTATGCCAATATGTTTTGAAACTAAGCATTCAAATGTATTAATAATTCTAATGTTGTTAAAGGTGTTAAAAAAGTATATTCAAAAGCAAAAATATTTAAAAAACAAACAAACCGATATTAAGGGATACATATGTAGGACTGCATCGGCAACACACTATCTCATTCCATGCGAATATGTGATATTGCTTGGAACTGGATGTTCTGTCCTGCTGCAACAACTTATATTTTTCCACAAACCAGGTATGCCATTTACAATCAGCAGGCACTTATTATGCTAGGCCTTAGAGTTTTGCTAAACAATCACACAGAAATGATGAAGAGGTAAAAATATCTCTGCTTCTAAATAAATACTTTTAGGGTGCTGAGAGGGGGAGAAAGCAATTCTAACATCCACGTAGACAAGAATTGCAGCGTAGCCACACATGCAGCTTGGAGGGTAAACTGCTCATGTGCCAGATAATGGGAAAAGCCGGTTGCACCCATCGCTTATTTGATGTTCCTCTGGCATCCTTGCTTATTTTTTTACTTAAAAAGTCAGAAAACTACTGATGTTCTGAGATCATTTTAATGGTGGCACTGATTTTTCTTTTTCTTTTTTTTTTTTCCTAGCTTAAGTAATCAGCAACAAACGCTGCAAGCAGGTCAATTAAGTTATTGATAGAAGTTTCCATGCATTCCGTGGTAAAGTTCGTATGACAGCTCTGTATAGGCACTGCACGTGCACGGTACCTGTACTTCCACCAATGGGAAGTAGCCGTCTGATGACAGATGTGTGGAAAATCACACCATACGCCATGCACACAAGACACGCATGGTGGACGGTATTTGCAATGGTAATCATACAGTAAGGGCGTTTTAAAGCCCTTACGTACGATCTACCATTTTGTACATACAATTCTGCAATCAGAATATTTGAGGCAGGGTTCTATATACGGAAGGCTCGTATGTACGAGGGATGTGCACTCCCCTAGCACATACAGGAGTATGGGTAAAAAATGTCATATGTTAGCCTCCACAACTGAATGCTGAATTAGGCCCTTAGATATAAAATAACAGTTTATTCTACCAATCTATTATATGCTGGTGTGCTCTGTCTTCTTAAATTCAGTTCCTCTATAAATTTGCATGACCTTCAATAAGTGACAGCCTATTAGCCCATTGAAGTTTTTAATTCGTGATTTTGCAATTTTCCAGTCTTCTAAAGACTATGTTGTGTATAATTAAATAGCATCTATCATTTCCAAATAAGTTATTTGAATAATGATTTATGTGCATGACTGTATTATGTGCAGAAAGGAAATATTGAAATGGCCATTTATAATCTCCCTAAAATACAGTGGTAAGTACATTAACCCTCTT
>WWET01001654.1:164663-179147 GCA_011038615.1 Limnodynastes dumerilii
TATATATATATATATATATAATAAATAAATAAATAGTAAATTGACATACATGGAGTAAATTGCATGATTCTGCACTACATAAGCTCAGAAAATATGTGCCTGTAATTGCATCTAATTCATATTCTCAGGCATTTTACACTTTTTGACCTTATATGACTTGCAGTTGAGCACAACTGCTTGTTGCCTGTTACCACTAACTTCCCCCTCTCTTTTATTGTTTACATTCAACCACTCTCCAAATACATGTTATTCTGTTCATGTAATATTGGCCTTTTTAGAAAGGTTTAGAAAAAAATGTACACACATAGAACAAAAAGTGGTTGAATTAAGCAAGGTAAAGGTTAATTATAATAACAACATATTATTAAGCTTCAGTATTCATTTTGTTAAGCTTCAGTATCTGAATTATATCCGATCTTATAAAAAAAGAATGCCCTCTACAGAGTTTATAATAATTATACAGATCAGCTGTATTCAAAGGACTGATATGTTGGAAATTGACAAAACAGCTTAAACCGTCCCTGATCAGATGACTGGGTAAGTTGAGCATGCTTAATCAGTCTGATCATCCAATCTAGGATGTTCATTGGGTCACTAACAAAAGTGTACAGTGTAAGGTTAGCATTAGGCTGGCTCCAAAGTAATCTCTTTCTGTAGTCATATTATTATGCAAGTTTTGTGCTGTGCAACATGAACATATACACCAATGGTGTAACTACAGTGGAGGTGCCCAAGGCAGATGCTTTCTTGAACTTGCTAGAATTTTGTTGCCTGCTGTCCCCTACATTTGGCTCTGAAAAGAACAGTGTAATACTTGCATCTGCAAAATGTGCAATACAGTGCATTCCAGAAAGTTGCTATATTACATGGTGCGACCACTGATCCGCTACAGTGTGGGAGCCCCCTCCCACACTGTACACTTTACATGCTTCCCCCCGCCCGCTTTAGCGGGCGGAAGGGAAGCTCAGCCCATTTGCACGCAAATGGGCTGGAACAGAACAAAGTTCCATCCAATTGTTTAAACGCTAGGATTACTATAGTAATCCTAGCGTAACATCTGGAGGGCGCATGCGCATCACCTGACGATCTTAAATCTGGATCCGGTCCAGCATCTTTAATATAAACAATACTGGTTACTTGGTATGCCCCTCTGGAAGTCCTGTAGGACCAAATCTGTTACAATGAATGACAATGACCTAACATATAAACAGCATCATTAATAGCGTCCTGTATAACTGATAATGTGAATGACGCAGTTGGGTGAGCGGAGAGTGCCAAGGAGGAAAAAGGAAGAGAGTAGGGAAGACAGCAATGGTAAGTAAATCTTAGAATAGATTATGAAAGAGAAAATTTGGGGATGTAGAAGGGACTGAAACAGAAGTGAGACACACATACAGTGCATCCAGAAAGTATTCACAGCCTTATTCCAAAATTGAATAAATTCATTTTTCCCTCAAAATTCTACACACAATACCCCATAATGACAACGTGAAAAAATTTTGAGGGAGATTTTTGCTAATTTATAAAAAATCAAAAAACCAGTAAGTATTCACAGTCAAAACCAAACCAAACCAAAACCAAAAGTATTCACAGCCTTCACTCAATACTTTGTTGATGCACCTTTGGCAGAAATTACAACCTCAAGTCTTTTTGAATATGATGCCACAAGCTTGGCACACCTATCTTTGGGCAGTTTCGCCCATTCCTCTTTGCAGCACCTCTCAAGCTCCATCCGGCTGGATGGGACGCGTCGGTGCACAGCCATTTTCAGATCTCTCCAGAGATGTTCAATCGGATTCAAGTCTGGGCTCTGGCTGGGCCACTCAAGGACATTTACAGAGTTGTCCTGAAGCCACTCCTTTGAAATACTGGCTGTGTGCTTAGGGTCGTTGCCCTGCTGAAAGATGAACTGTCACCCCAGTCTGAAGTCAAGAGCACTCTGGAGCAGGTTTTCATCCAGGATGTCAGGATACATTGCTGCATTCATCTTTCCCTCTATCCTGACTAATCTCCCAGTTGCTTGTTAATCACCACCATGCTTCACAGTAGGGATGGCATTGGCCTGGTTTTCTCCAAATATAACGCCTGGTATTCACGCCAAAAAGTTCACTCTTTGTCTCATCAGACCAGAGAATTTTGTTTCTCATGGTCTGAGAATCCTTCAGATGCATTTTGGCAAACTCCAGGTGGGCTGCCATGTGCTTTTTACAAAGGAGTGGCCTCTGTCTGGCCACTCCACCATATAGGTCTGATTGGTGGATTGCTGCAGAGATGGTTGTCCTTCTGGAAGATTCTCCTCTCTTCACACAGGAATGCTGTAGCTCTGACAGAGAGACCATCGGGTTCTTGATCACCTCCCTGACTAGGGCCCTTCTCCCCCAATCGCTCAGTATAGACGGACAGCCAGCTCTAGGAAGAGTCCTGGTGGTTCCGAACTGCTTCCATTTACTGATGACGGAGGCCACTGTGTTCATTGCGACCTTCAAAGCAGCAGATATTTTTATGTACACTTCCCCAGATTTGTGCCTCGAAACAATCCCGTCTCAGACAATTCCTTTGACTTCATGCTTGGTTTGAGCTCTGACATGCACTGGGCAAGTGTGGGACCTTATATAGACAGTTGTGTGCCTTTCCAAATCATGTCCAATCAACAGAATTTACCACAGGTGGACTCCAATTAAGCTGTAGGAACATCTGAGCTCAATTTTGAGCTTCATGGCAAAGGCTGTGAATACACAAGGTAGGAGCAGAAGTGGAGGCTGTACACACATTCAAGAGGCAGAAATGGAGGCTGGACACACATACAAGGAGCATAAATGGAGGCAGGAAAAACATGTAAGGGGCAGAAATGGAGGCTGGACACACATTCATGGAGCAGAAATGGAGGCTGTACACACATACAAAGGGCAGAAATGGAGGCTGGACAAACATGCAAGGGACAGAAATGGAGGCTTGACAAAAAGGCAGAAATGGAAGCTGGACACACATTCAATGAGCAGAAATGGAGGCTGTACACACATTTGATGGGCAGAAATGGAGGCTAGAAACACATTAAAAGGCGGAGACTGGGCACAAATGGCAGAAATAAAAGGCTGGGCATGTATAAGGAGACATAAATGAATGGCCACATAGATATGTTTTGGGGTTTTTTAAGGAGGGGGCACAAAAACATTATTTTATAGGTATCACATCCCATGAACAGGGAATTTTAAATAATAGTGGACGCTTTTTCTTTACCTTGCAGAAGGGCTAAACTGGGCATGCTTCATGCAAATTCATAAAGAATGCTTTCTAAAATATGCAATGAGATGAGGAGTTTCCACTGTGGCACACCACAATCTCCATGCCTACAAGACTGTGTATTAAGTTCTGTGGCACTTTTTCCAGATACTAACAGTACCTCTTTCTATATTTTATGTCAGTGTTCTTTCTAGACTGGTAAATGTCAGAGAGTCATATTTATTAGTAAGGCAACAGTATTTACTAGTTTTAAAAGAATAGAAAATTACAAGGGATCTGTGAAATATAGACGTAAGGGTCATTGTAGTAAAAGACCATGACGATTCCAATTGTCATTTGATTTATTTTGCTGTGACACTAAAGTACATGTCTTTACCACTGTTGTCATGGATCTGTATAAAGAACAGCAGCCTCTTAGCAATAGTAAATTCTATAGTACAACATCTGAAAAAAACAAAAGGCATGGTAGAAAAATAACCATCTTTTAGACAAGTCAGGAAAGTGCTGACACTGATGAGGATTTATAGTAATGAGTAAGTTGTGGAAATGGAACATCTATAAATAAAAGTATCCCAGATTCTATTTCTTTACATTCTTTCAATATTTAGGGTACTGCACAATAAATTATGGGGGTGGGGGGGGTTGACAGAAGACTGGTTGGATCATTTAATTTTTATTTCAAGAGGATGGCAAACAAGGGGTGTTGGGGATTTTGATTTCAATAAAGGCTATTTATTTAGCCTATTTTTTTGATTTCCCATTGCAGAAATACATGAGCCAGCGTCTCCTTCCCCGGATTCCTGGATTTTCTGACACCAACCCCAGACTTGTACAGCACTAGTAGTTGTAAATACTTTTATTTATTTATAGCTTTATATTAAGCAGATAATATTCATAAACAGTACTTTAGCGGCGCTCCTGTGAGTCCAGCCCATTATGCAAATGTTATTTACTTTCCTGCTAGTGGGTATGGGTAGCAGATATTTTTTTTTACCATTGTTTGCGATGATAATTGTAATTACAATTGAAAATACTGATTGCATAGTGCCTGGGTGGCTAACCTGCGGCTCTCAAGCCACATGTGGCTCTTTAATCTATCATGTTCAGCTATTAGCCACTATTAAATAGTGTTGCACATAGAGGCCCGGATTCACACTACCGGACGTATAGCATATATGTACGTAGTTTACCGTTTCTTGCTACTGCGCATGCATAGTAAATTTTTTTACGTAATCTACGTATCTTTTCGTTACGTAGATTGCGTATATGCGGTCTTTAAAGACCACATATACGCAATCTACGTAACTAAAAGATACGTAGATTGCGTAAAAATTTACTACACATGCGCAGTAGCAAAAAACGGTAAACTACAGATGTATATGGCATACGTCCGGTAGTGTGAATCCGGGCCAGAAAGAGATCTCTGACTTAACGTTGTGCAAGAGCCACTGCAATTGCAAATCATGTATCTTGAAGGGCAGAATGAAACCGCCTACACACCTTCATTCAGCTTTTGAAAACAGGCATCATATGGGCAGCCCCTTGGAAATGAAAAACACAAGCTGTGTGTGTGTGTGTTAGCACTTATGCATATTTGTGTTTGTGTGACAACAGTTATGATAATTTGTGTGTGAGTGACAACAGTTATGTGTATTTGTTTGTGACAGAAGTTATGTGTATATTTGTGTGTGTGTGTGTGTGTGTGTATGTATGTGTGTGTGACAACAGTTATGTGAATTTTAGTGTGTGTGTGTGTGTGTGTGTGACAGCAGTTATATGTATTTGTCTGTGTGAGAGACAACAATTGTGTATTTGTGGGAGTGTATTTGACAACAGTTATATGTATTTGTGTGTGAGTGTATGTCTGTGTGTTATGGTTAGTCATGCTCTGTGCTTCTCTTAAGTGTTGCATAATGCAGGGGAATTTAACTGTCACAGGATTCAGGACCAGATGCAACAGGAGAAGGGAGCAAGCCTATCACAATCACAATCCAGCGCAAGGTAGATACATTTAATTGGTAGCAAATAATATCTGCATTTCTGAGGGAAATATACTAAGCCCATGACAAACTAAATCTTTTACATGGGTGGAAGGCCCTAGAATGACGAGATTAACTGTATCTGCCATAAAGCCCGCACATGAGAGGGGAGTGACAGGGGGAGTTCACTCCCCTCTCTTGTTCATACTGCCAGAACCCTGCATGTACAGAAAGCATGCAGGGGCCTGGATCCGGTCCCTAGTGATCAGTAAACGCCCCATTCTCTGAAGTCTAGAAGTTTTCTTTAACACTAACCCCCTTTAAAGTTTCCTAATGGTGAAATATCGCAAAGGCATGATAGAAATTTTCAATATGACATTCATAAATACCAAAGCGACATTAGAATTTTATTTCATAACTTATATTACAGTGTTTGGCAAGTTAAATGAAGGTATATTAGCTAACATTGGACTAGATCCAAATTTAATAGATTTAATTTGCTATTCTTACTTCTGCACATAGAACAGTGCACTTCCAAGTGCGGTAGAGATCATGTGCCCTGCACCCTACCTTAAGTATAAGGAATATTGAAATACTTAGCCAAGCCCTTAATGTACGATTACAGTACTCCACGTGGAGTTCTGCACGAAACGCAGCATCGGGCAGTGGAGTTCTTGATACTGTGCATGCACAGAGCCAATTCACAACTGACTTTTGTACCTAAGTCAGCTGTCTTTCCTAATTCAGTATCTGTTCCATTGTTCATACTTCTGATTGCAGTAGTAGACATTATGTCAGAGCCTGAGGTTGCCTAGTAATAGTGCTAGTCTTGTTTATTCAAAACACTTAATCAGTTATTTTGCACTAAATGAAAAAAATATATATATAATCATTTTAAAACCATGTCACCCGAAGGTAACCTATGACATAGGATAGGTGAGAACTTCTAATAAAGACTGCATGCAGCACACGGTAATGAAGTGCAATTATTAAAGATACTTAATATTTAAACATGTTGTTATAAGGTTACTGTTCCTACATTGTTAGACTGTCCTTCGCATTGAATGGCAGATAGTCCTACACCAATGCTCATATTACCTATTATGAAAAATAAAAATAAAAATAAATGTGCTAATGAAGATTCTGAAGCCTACAGATGCATGGTGCAAGTAAAACATAACATTTATTCCCTCTCCGTTATCTCCTTAAATATTTTTTATATATTTATATGTAATATTATTTTATATTTATTTTTTAACATATTTACAGTATAGAATACACATTTAGAAATCAATTAATTGTAGTTTTGCCATCGTTTTCAAATCTTCCCAGGATCTACATCTCTCAACTACACTTAATAAATGTTCTAATATCAGGTTACAGAACTTCTCCCAGGCAGCACCAACTCTCTGGACTACCCTTTCACACCCATTAAGACTATCCTTTACTTTCAAGATTTTAGGCACTGCATTAAAACTCACCTCTTTAGACAAGATTTTCCAAATTTTTCAACCAACTTTACCTTTGTCTTCCCTATTTACAACTCCAGTTTACCTTTATGATACATGATTAATACAAACTTGAACACTTTTTCTTTTACCCTCAGTTTTGATAATAACACTGGATCACACAGAGCGCTGAGCACTTTTACCATACAACCTGGTTGGTCCATTGTGTGATAATAGCACTTATGTATCAATCCCCAATGTCCTATGGATTGTAAACTTACAAGCAGGATACTTTTACCCAGTCTGTTTGTTACTGCCCAGTCATATTAAAATTATTAAAATTGTAAAGCACTACATAATATGATGGCACTATATAAATACATAAAATGAAAGGAATACCACTTTAAAAGCGCTACATATATTCCTGCAGCAGCTCTAATCACAACGGGGTCCTGCACCCCAAAAAGAAATGAAAAAGAAAATGGGGATATGTGATGAGAGAAGCGCTGGAATTGAAATCAATACAAGCTAATAGAATATAAATAAACAGTGTAAAATATAGGTCAATTCAACCTAGTGGCGGCATACAGGGAGGAAAATATGTCCAAACATACTAGGGGCGATCCTATTAAATCCTTGAGGTAAAAAATTCTTATCCACTTGAAGTCTCCCATGATGAGACGGAGAAGGTCCAGTACTGTAAAAGGAACAACAAGGTGGAAAAACAAAAACAAAAGACGTGGATTAATAAATGGAAAGTGTGAATGATAAAACTGGCTAGATTAATAGGTTTGGTATATCCAGTATCAATCCATTAATCAATCAATCAATCAATCTGATTCTTATATAAATAGTATAAAAATATATATATTTAGTATAAAAATATAGATATAAATATAAATAGTATAAAAATAAATCTATTTTATCAATAAATGAATCAGAATATTCCCACATAAGTGTCCACTGGAGGATAGTGTATACTTAACACGGCGGAGAAAACCCCAGAGGTGTTAAAATATGCGCATCAGGCAACCAAGGGGTTAAGGTATAATAAAACTCTTTACTTGGTCAAAAATATAAGAATAAAAGGTTAAAACAGGCACAGGGTCACAAGCGGAACTCCCCTACCCCGATCACCGGAGAATCCCTGGATAGGCTGGGGTCCGACACCCGTGGGACCTCCACACCATGGGGAACGGCTCCAGACTCTGGCTGACACGAGGAGGCGGCCGATGATGATGCACAAAGGTGTGCGTCCTGCAGTTCGGCTCACCAACCTTAGATGACGGGAAGGAGGTACCGACGGGGATCACCTGGCTCCTTAATCACTTGACGCATTTCGGAAACAAAGTCCTTTCTCAAAAGTGATTGTCTAGTGGTCGTATAGGTCTTAAATAGATTCGGCTATGGCTTGTGATTGAATGATAATAAAGATTGTCTTTATATTTCTAAAACAGCACAAACAAGGGCATAATTTATTATTATATGCAAAAGTTATATATTATAAGTACTGTTGTCTTCTATTTTTAAATTGAATAAACCATAATTAATGTATTAATATGTTGATTTGAAAGTAGAGTTCTAGGTAGCGTTCTGCTTATACGTTTAAACCTAATTTTGGTCTGCAAAAACAGATTTTTCTTTTCTATCTTAGTTCACAGCGTAGCTATATCAGTCTAAACTCACCAGTTTAAACAGCACCAAGACATCTACTGTAGGTGAATCCATAACTGTGCTCTAGTATGTCTCCTCAGAATTTTCAAGTATATGAACTGTGTTAAAGTGAATACACATACCTTAACACAGTTAGCAATTCAAATGCAAGAGGCGCCCTGATGTTGGGATTATGAGCTTAACCCAATATAGTTATACTCTGAACTCCTACTTCCATAATTCTGGTTGATCCTCCAGCTTTTCAGACTACATCCTTCTGTCCCACAATCTTCTTTATGAATCCTCCTGTAGTCGCATCCTGCTGTGTGCTTGCAGCAAAGTACGTCCATGCCATCTAGAACTTCGGTGAAAGCCAGAACCACAGTTAGATTTCGCACCAGGTGAGCAGTCACTACATAAGAAGTGAAAGAAATACCTGGGCAAAACCATGTTGATTTCAGAGGGAGTCAAATAAATTTTATTATATGCATCACCTTTCAACTATGTATGTATGTACGAGGGTGGATCAATAAGTACCTGTGTTTGAAGACAGGTGGCGTTGCTGAGGAAAGTTGGTATTACTATCGTGTAGTACCATCTTTCAAACAACACCATACCAAATTTCAGATTGATTCATAGGTTAGTTTTGACTTGACAGCCATTTGAATTAAACTTCTTTATTTTTTTTAGATACGATGGAGAAAGAACAATATCGATCCATAATTTGCTTTTTATTTTTGGATGAAAAAACATGCAAAGAAATAAAAGCAAAGTTGGATGCTGTCTATGGGGACTCTTTGCCATCTATGACAACCGTGAGACGTGGTTACTGAGGAAATCGTGAAATGGTCCACGACATGATTCTCGCTAATCACCGATCAAAAGTGCGAGAAGTAGCAGACACCGTAGGCGTGTCGTACGGAATGGCATTTAACATTTTACATCATAAGTTAGGAATGAAAAAACTATCGGCCCGATGGGTGCTGCGATTGCTCACGGTAGACAACAAGCGGAAGGTGAATCTGCTCCGAAGAAGGCAAAGATGGTCCCATCGGCCGGAAAGGTCATGGCTACAATGTATGTATGTATGTATGTATGTATGTATGTTTCTAACTATAATAATGCTTACAACAGATGAAAATCGACTCTCCTGAATTGCCCATATGTAAATTTCCTCTCTTGTTTCCAAACTCTGAATCAGGACTTTTCACCATTTCCATAACAGAATACTCTGGTCATGGACCAGTCAGAGAAGCTGTCTCCACTAGAGCAAATACAGCATTTTTCAGCGAGAGCGGATGTTAATTGATCAGTGGTCTGCACAATTAAATTTGTTCCAAATTTCTGTCACCTCCTCTCCTGCTCAATACGAGGAAAACCATCCTTCATGATCTGCTAGTTCCAATCCAGAGGTGGCCCAAGTTTTGAGGGAATCTAGGCCAAGAATTAGAAGGGATCCCATCAAACATTAATTTAATATTATTTATTATTAATATTTTTTTAAGTAGTATAGCCTCTTGCTACATGTACATGCACAAATGTTACAACCACTTCAATTCACTTATACAAATCTTCTAACTCTAAGTGGCCTGACGTTATGAACTCTGGATCCAGTCCCATGTGTGGAAGCTTCTGCGGTTTCAAATCTGACCCAATCTTCTTCAGCGGACATATGTTGGCTGTTGCCTTCATCCCCTTAAAGATTAACAGCACAATGTTTGGTGGGTATGGCCTGACCCATGGGACCTTAGGCAGCCACTTATATGGCCTATGCCTAAGGCCGCTTCTGTTCCAATCTGAAAATCCCCAAAAAAGTGATAAGTATGGTTAATGTACAATACAATTTCAGATACAGCTTGGGAATTTCCCTAATGAAGAAAACAAAGTAGCTAATATTATAACCCTCCTTTCTGGTCAAGTTCTTGCCTGGGCAGGTTGATTCACTTTACAACTCAGCATCCTTTATTTTTTCCTTTAAGAAGATGTTTATAATATATGGAAAGAAATTACAATGTGTCATTTTGGAGGACTGTGCAATATTGTATGAGTGTGGGCGTCGGCATTGAGAATGGCCCTTTTGCGAAAAGGACGTTTTCTACCAGCCATTTTGGAAGTGGCACCACGTTGATTGCTCCTGCCCCAGGAGGAAAAGGAATCAAAGATCCTCAGCATGAATATGCAGCGGCGACTGTTGAGTATTTAGCCAGCCCTAACCTTAACCCTCTCTTCCCCACAACCTGACGAAAAGACTCCTTCTCCACAGCCTGAGGTACAGCACTGATGTGTTTTTATTTATAAGCGTTTCTTTTGTATATTTTGTTGCCAAATCTATTCTAGCTACAGTCCCCATTTTTTGTTTGTTTTTTTCTATATATAGTTTTATTTTCTATATTTATTTTTAAGATTTATTGCCAGTATATCCTAAGTGGCCAATAAAGGTCATTTTCTTTTGTCCTTTTAGAAGATCTTTGATGAGCCTTACTTAGACTCATCAAAATCTTCACCTGTTGTAGGGCTCCTCAAGCAAGTGGCAGATCTACTATGAAATTAATGAAGCTTAAGCCTCAAGGACCCTAATCAAAAAGGACCCCCCCCTCCCCCCACACACGCGCTCCGATCAGTGCTGGCCGGCAGACACTTTATCTACAACTCCAACCAGATTCAGCTGGGCACAGAATAGAGAGCTGCTGTTAGCGTCACTTTGTGCATTGAAGAAGAAAAGAGCAGTTACTGGCCCATTTTCAAGAACTCCACCCCACCAACCCGGTCTCCACCATTTGGGCCTCTGGACCTTGTTGGATGTTGTTCTATTGTTGTTGGTTGCAAAGTGGCCACCATCACAGTTTAAGCTCCAAAAACATAGATCCACCACTGTCCTCAACAGTCGGTCAGTATACAGGGTAACTTCGTAGCTGAAAGTGGGGCAACAAGGCTTTGATACATTCTGAAATGGCCAAGTCATCCTTTATGCGGTTGAAAAAGCCTCCTTTGATTTACCCTCCAGTATAGATGAACAGATTTGTTCCTGTGTAAAAGTGGACATTCGTTTCAGAGAACGCAAAAGAGAGAGAGGGCAGTCGTGAAGACCTAATCTACCTGCTATTCGCCCTCCTTTACCAGTTGCAGGGGAGAGACATTGCAGAATCTGTTTCTGACTCTGTGTGGGTAACAACTTGCTTCCCGCATTAAGAGACCAGGAAACACCAAACTCTTAAACCACACCGGAGAGATACAGTTAAGGAAAGGGAATTGTCCTCCATATAATCCACTGTCAACCATCTTTTGTATCCCAATAGCTCTTCCCATCCTAATGAGCTTAATAAATTTAAGGCTTTTGTTGACTCTGGGGTTGCTGGCAAATTGCTTACCTTCTCTTTCAAAATTCTCTCTTAACAACTGGCTCAGACACTTTTTTCATGGCAGTGGATAGCATCAAAATTCCTCATAGGACCTTGTCCCTTAGATTGCAAATTACGGTTCTACAATTCAAGGAGTTCTGCTTCTTCATCTTACCTCATCCTAGGCCTACCATGGCTACAGATACACTCTCCAGTTCTGTATTTGTCAAATAGACAAATATCGGCTTGGGGGTACTTTTCCTTAAAACTGCCTTCAGGAGATAGCTATGCCCACATCTTTCCCAGAGGGTTGAATTTCATCACTTTTAAAAACAAATATCCTTTCATTCTCTAGCTATTTAATCGTGTCTAAAGGACTGTTGTCTTAATCAAGCTGGATCTTCGCAGGCCTTACAACCTCATCTGCATTCAACTGTGCCAGTTGTTTTCCAGAAGTTCATTAATGAGGTCTTCAGGTATATTCTATAGAAATGTGTTGTTATCTACTTGGACAACATACTTATCCATTCTCCTGATGTCAGCATACATCGCATACACATTCAAGAGGTCCTGAGTCATTACCATCTCTACTGCAAGCTGGAGAAATTTATTTTTGAGGCCACAAGTGTTCCTTTTCTGAACTATATCTTTTCTAAAAAAAAGGATTTGAGATGGATACCTTTCAGGATTGGGGACAACCAATGGGTCTACAGGCAATTCTCTGCTTTATTATTTAGTATAGTATCACAAGTTCTGGGAAATCTGTATTCGGTTTGGGTACTCTGGATCTGGTGAGGAAAGCGAACTGGAAGCTGAGGGCCAGAAGGTACCTCCTGCTCATTAGCGGTGCAGAGGAGAGGATTGCTGTGGGAGTAGGAAGCAGTGGAAAGATTTACTCTGCTGCAGAGAGTATTGCAGTATAAGAAGTAGTGGTATTAAGCAGGCACAAGCAAAAGTGAAGGGAGTCTGTGAAGCAATGAAGAGTGGTAAAAAAAAGTAAATCCCACAATAGACTGAGCAGCGATGATGTTTGCTAATGCAGGCTTGAACTGCATCAGGTGCCTATACAGACTGGGCTTTGACGATGTTTGCTGATGTGGGCTTGAATCGTGATAAGTGGTTGAAGCTGGCTGACACTGAAAGAGCTTTTGATGATCTCAAGCTTGAAATGTGATGAGTTGTTGAAAATGGCTGGACTGCAAAGGTGTTTGCTAATTGCAAGCTGGACTACAAAGGAGATCAGCTGGATGCAAATTGGGATTGCAAAAGAGTCTGCAAGTAGACTTGCTGGATGAAGCAGACAGAGCTGCAAAACTGGGTTTTCCCAAGGAAGAATTAAGAACCAGGAACAAACATAAAGTACATGTTGTACTGGCACAAATGGGACAGCAATAGAGGTTTAAATAGTGCTTGCCCCTGTTGAGAAGAGGAGAGTTTTATGTCTTGTGAAGATCTTATAGGGTGGGCTGGAATTTATCTTGAGATGAGGATATGCATGCAGGTTCAGTTTTATTGATGGTTTCGTAGTAACAGGATTTTGTATTTTATTTTTTAAAATGTAGAGACTGACTCAGTGGACCAGCTCTAGAAGAGCATTTTGCAATTAAAAGCAGTCTAGCTGCTACATGCAATATAGACTTTGGCGGAGAGCATTGGAATAATCAATGCAGGAGATGATTAATGCATGAATGCATGAATTGACAGATTAAGTTTGTGATAGCAGGATAAATATCCAAGATGAAATGTCAGAGAGAGAGCGGAGATATTGCCCATAGCAGCCAATCAGTTTCTAGCTTTCCCTTTTTCATTACATACTTGAGAATGTTAGCTACAATCTGATTGGTTGCTATGGGCAACACCTCCACTTTTCCTTTTACGCAGTTTAGTAAATCTAGCCCCTGGAGTGGATAGGTAGATTTGTGCATCATCTGCATAAAGATGATACTGATATCCAAATTACTTTATTAGCTGTGCAAGGGAAGTGGTATACAAAGAGAAGACTTAACACCTAAGCCTTGCGGTAATACAACAGACAGAGGAAGAGCCAGAGAGGCGGATCCAGAAAAGGAAACACTATAAGAGTGATTAGATAAGTAAGATGTGAAGCAAAAAATATTATATACGTTGCATGCATTTGTCCATACAAAATGTAACTCAACTTAAATAATTTCACTTAATAAAGACTTTCCCTTCTCTTTATTTATATCCATACCAATTTTTGCTCCATGTCTCTTTCATTTATGTTCAGTGGATGCCACTCTATGCATGACCTAAATGCAAGAAGCTAGAATAAACTGTCATAAATCAAGCAATACTATATTTGTCATTTGAATACTTTTTCAATAAACAATTACAAGCTAACATATTTTTGTAAAACTGTAGCATTTTCCATGGTAGTTTCTTTATAGAAACAATATGTAATGATGTAAACGGAGCCTTAATTGTGTGGGCTAACAAAGTCTATCCAGGTCAGAAACACAAGAGAGAGAGAACAAAGGAAGTTTACAAGCTCCTGTTTCATGAAGCTATACCTGTAATCTGACAGGTGAGGGGATACTGAGAGCTCAGGAATAATGTATGACTGCTCCACTTAGCTGCTGTCAGCATTACACACCTGCTGCCTGTCAGCTGCCTTCTGCCTCACAATGGACGCTTGAAGCACAGTGAAAGGAATACTATCGTGGAAAATACACACTGGTTTCAAGAGCATCTTGTAATCACTATCTTATAACCTATGATTTCATGAGGCATTATAGTCACGGCCTTCGTAGGTGATGGATATAAATAGACAGTGCTTTTAAGGAAATATCTCATTATGTGAATGAG
>WWET01001654.1:191851-203745 GCA_011038615.1 Limnodynastes dumerilii
GTGAAAGGGACAGACCCGGGAAATTCCCGGGTTTTTTGGTGGACTTATAACGCGGTTATGAGAATGACACGGCAATGCTCCCAGAAAAAACCCAGGTACAAAATACAGCTGTGGTAAATGTAAATGTGTCAGCTGTGGTAAATGGATAACAACTTGATGAACCTCACAAGATAAATCAAATCCTGCACAAGTAGATATGGGGGTTGATAACCGTAATGAGTAAATACAGAAAAATTATATTATAAACCGTGGTGCTGTCCAGATCAAAATATTACTGTCACAACAACAAAAAAAGGAAAAAGATCATTAATGGTGCACACTTATATATCTACTCCCCATAGATACAAAAAAATCTATAAAAATCAAGTCTTTATTAGAACTATTAAAAAGTCAAGGTCAAGCGAAATATAAAATAAAAATAGAGTGTAATAGAGAAAAAATTTTGATAATAAAGTAAAGGCTATTGTTCCGACTCATGACCCTGACTCATCAGGGTTCAAATAATGAGACCTTAGGAGATATCTAATAGTATATTTAGAACTCAAGGCAAGTGACAGAAGTCTAACTTAGCTACAGCGCTATCAAAAGTGGCAGTATTATGGGGTGTGAGACGAGGGATCAATTCATCAACTTCTCACAGTATTACAAGCTGTTGCAAACAGCGTGCAGGTTTTATATATATAAAACCTGCACGCTGTTTGCAACAGCTTGTAATACTGTGAGAAGTTGATGAATTGATCCCTCGTCTCACACCCCATAATACTGCCACTTTTGATAGCGCTGTAGCTAAGTTAGACTTCTGTCACTTGCCTTGAGTTCTAAATATACTATTAGATATCTCCTAAGGTCTCATTATTTGAACCCTGATGAGTCAGGGTCATGAGTCGGAACAATAGCCTTTACTTTATTATCAAAATTTTTTCTCTATTACACTCTATTTTTATTTTATATTTCGCTTGACCTTTTTAATAGTTCTAATAAAGACTTGAATTTTATAGATTTTTTTGTATCTATGGGGAGTAGATATATGTGTGCGCCATTAATGATCTTTTTCCTTTTTTTTTGTTGTTGTGACAATATATTATTTTTCTGTATTTACTCATTACGGTTATCAACCCCCATACCTACTTGTGCAGGATTTGATTTATCTTGTGAGGTTCATCAAGTTGTTATCCAATCACCACAGCTGACACACAGAAATTGAACTGCAGAATTATTTATAACACTGACTGTTCAAATTTGCTTTGTTTAAATGTTATTTAGTTCCTTTATTTCCTCTTGCGGTCGCAGGTTTATACTGGACAAACAGGAAGCTACTTGTCACTCTGCTTTTGAGCTAAGTGTCAAAACATGATTTACTTAAGCAACACTTGGGGGCTAAAACCATCTAAACAGCATACTTGAAGAGTGTAACTTTTGTAAGGTGGACTACAGACAGAGCCAAATGAATACCCCATTGGTCCTAGGCAACTAGCAGTGTGGGCCCACTTCCCTCTTCCATATAGACTAATTTTTGTTGCAAAAGGTCAGAAGATAAAGCATCTGTTTATAGAGTTAGCAGAGGCTATCATACAGAATTATTGATCCATAGCCCTGCATGTAGGAGGGCAGGGCACTCCCCGCTGCTCCTCTACGTGCAGATTGGGGATCCACCACCTGGACCCTACCTTAGGAATACTGAATTTTATGCAAGGGCTTAACCAAGCCCTTAATGAACAATGTAAATGCTTATGTCAACCCGCCCATGCATATCTCTCAGATCCGCACAGAGAGCAGCATCGGTCGGCTGTGCTTCGTTGTGGAGAAAATGGCACTGTGCATGCGCAGTACCATTTTAAGGCAGACTTCCGTACGTAGCACATAGAATTCTGCTGAAATTCTTAGGTATGAACACAAGTCAGTGAGTGTAGTGAAAAGGGCATTACACAGTGCTATACGCATTGTCAATGTCTACTTTTCAAATACCTAGCTTTAAAAGCTGGTCACTGAATTTAGCCCATAATAGTTAGTGATAACTGCCAACTGAGAGGCACAAATATACAAATTAAACAGCTATTAGTTTAATGCTCTCAAAAGGTGTTAATGAATGCACAATACCCTTTTATAGGTTTTTCTGTTTTTTTTTATGTCATCATGAAAACCATTAATAAATGTATATTTTTGCTGTTGTATAGTAAAATGCTTTTTCCAGCTGTTCTCCAGTGACAACCTTAGATTTTAAGGCTCTGGACCCATACAAAAACCACAGCACTCCTGTGACCATCATACAATACACACTTGTGACCCCCATGGAACACACATTGCACCTTAGAGAACACTATAGACACCATGGGCTATAAAGGGTATTAAAAATACATGACCAGACTGCTGAAATATAAATACTCTATATATTTTAGGTTATGTGATTATAATGTTATTTGATGCAAACACTTCCTAGGAATATAGTTTACATTAAATAACATATATTTCATGTGTGCTCAATTCACAAATTAGCGTAATAATTATCTAAACAAATATCACTAAAATCATATTTTATAAAGATAAAGATAGATGTTAAAACTAAATTAAAATACCAGCAATGTATTGTTCCACTGATATGAAATAAGTTAGTAAAAAGGAAAAGTAACCTCTGCATTTTGTCCAGTCAGTGTTTTTACTATATTATGATGTGCTATGCTGTATACATTTTTCTACCCTCCAGAAGTTTAAACAGTATATATAGTGCCAGCATATTAAGTAGTTTACAATTTCACTAATCGGATAGCATCATACTTTTTGCTTCAGGGAGATTCCAGAGGAGGAAAAATTAAATTATCATCAAGCTCTACCCCCACCAAGCAACAGTTTGGATCCAATATCCCACAGCAGGAAGTACAGCCACAATGCTGTTATTTGCATAAAACTATCTTTAAGCCCCACCCTCACTGCTTTATAATGCTGTGAAGAAGTCCACTGAACTCTGGGGGCAGAGCTTGATGACCATTTGCCCACATACCAAGTATCAATGACAAGTTTGTCCTACTTAAATCCTGCTTGCCTCTGTTCAGTAAAGCAAAAACAAAAAATTAAAACACCTATATATTTAAGAGTGAAATCAGAAAAATCATAATCCTCTTTTAGTTTGTTACCTTTTCTTACATAACCATTTTTCATAAATCTGTTGCTCTAAAGGTAAAGGCAAAACCAGAAAAGTTATGGGAAGAAACTTATAAAACTGACTGAAAAATCTGAAGGTAATTAAGGAGCCTACGCCCTTAAACTGTACAGACCTGTTTATAAAGCTGTCACAAATGAATGACTGTGAATTTTAACTTAAGAATACTTCAGACAACATTTTTCTTACATTACTTTAGGTGGGGGAGGGGGAATTGATTTAATAGAAATAAAGAGGAAGAGCAATAGTATTTAGCTGTATGAATAAATGCTCAATCTAAGCCAGAGAATGTGAAGTGTTCTGCAGAATTTGGATACAAAATACTTTGTGAAACAGAGGCCAAAAGAAGGGGGAGACAGCAAAAGAGGAAAGCAGAGGAGGAGTGAAGAGATGGATATAATCTCCACTGGGTGCGGGTGGAAGGTCACTTGCATACTTTCTCATGCAGTTTTTAGCTCATGCTTCTACTTCACATAAATATACAGGATTTTCTGTCTAACACATGAAAACTTAATTACAACCAGGACCAGGAGCAACTGAGGGTAGTGATTAACTCCCACTCTGCCAGAAAGGAATTCAGTTGATCATGTAGAAAAACACAGCAGCATACTTAAAGAACTAAAGTATTTTTGCTGCAAATTACTGGGCACTGATTTATAATTCCTGTACTCTTTTATTCATGACTTAAACTCATGTAATGTTACCATAAATGATTAGTGCTCTTAAACCAAGCAAACAAATGTAAAAATATTCATTATAGAAAACAAACATGTTAAATAAGTAAAAAGAAAAAAACAGAATTATATTGAAAATGTTAATTATTAACATAGCCGATACAAAATAATAAATTAATTATAATAAATCCTTCAATCTTATATAGATAAATGCTATAAAGATTATTTGCCTCAACTTTATTGTCTTTGTGCACATGACAGTTACTCTAAAGCATTTAAAGTGAGTTTGCAAAGACTTAAGCACATTTTGATGCAAAAAAAAAAGTAATATTTCGATTTTATTGTAAATTGTAGGACACTCCTCCACCCAGCTGACTACATTGAAAACAAAAGTATAGCCTCTTTTCTTTTTAACAATTCCTTCAATTTTCAGAAAAATGAATCACTGCCAAAAGTCACTTTTTAGAGTCTAAAATCTACTTTAATTGCTATGTGATTATAGGCTGTGAACCTTTAAAAATACATCCCTTTGATGCGGGTAAAAAAGTTGATAACATATGCAATGTGAAACATACACACCAAGGTTTGATCATTATCCCTCTGGAGGTCTGAAGAGAATAGGATCTCCATTTTCTATAGTGAACCCTGACAGTCTAGATGGAGATATTTCATGTGTATATTGGACAATAGAGGTGCCTTGGTAATTTGTAGGCAGCCCAATGGTAATGACATTTTATTTATTATATACACAATTTGGGCAATACTGCCACTCAAGTTTTTTTGCTTTACTACACAACTATTGTATTCTCACAATAGCAACTTTAGTCTGATAGTCAAATTTTACTAATGATGTTACTGTCAGCCTTCATTACTGTATGTCATGTTCCCAGGCTACCTTCTTTCACAGCTGTCCTGCAGTATGTATAGAGAAAGCCTACCTCAGAAAGGACACATAACACGCTGAGCTTTGCTTTCCTGGGTGAACCAGATTTCATTTGAAAATCCATGTTCTCTTTGCTAGGAAACCCAATCCACTTGTTTTAAAATATAAACCTCATCATTAGAACCTGCCCCAATAGTACATGGCTTTTATATTTGTCGCTAAACTACAGGTAAGATAGTAGCTATTAAATTTTCTTTTAATAATTTCTTCTCCTGTTACAACCTTTGTAAATGAGGTACAACTGGAAAGGTTAAAATTTTTAAGAAAACATTGTTATAAGTAATTGTTTTTTTTGAAGATTTTGCTTGCTTGTGGTTTCATGAATCAAAATTATCATCAAATTGTTGTTTTTGACATACGGTAATTAATGTTGTTGAAGTATGTATCCTTTTAGCAAATTGCTTGGAAGAAAATGTCTTTGGGATTTTTGAATATTTGCATATCATAGATGAAATATCTTGGGGATGGGAGCCAAGTGTAAGCATAAAATTTATTTACCGGTATGTTTCATATACGCCTTATAGATATAACCCAAAGATAATTTATTCAATATTTTTTGGGGGCGTTCTAATGTGGGTGAATCTGGGTTGTGCGTGGAAATCATATGTTGCAATTGAAGTGGGATGGGAAAAATTTTTTACCTTGGTTATGCTGGAAAATTTGTCTGTTGTGCACCTGTGTTTTAACAGCAACCTGTTACAAAAGGGCAGGTGTGCAATTTCTGACTTGTAGCATCATGTCAGCCCTCAAAAAGTTTTGCATTTTGGATAAGGGATGCTCAACCTGTACTTTTTTTCACCCGAAATTATTTGCAAAAGCTGTTTCCCTCTCAATGATATTGGGTGGTCATTACAAACAGCAGGAACAAGTTTTTAAATGTAATTTAAAGTATGATTTATATTGAAATATATAGGCTTTGTGAGTACAATGGTCTGATGAATAATGAGGTGGCAGCTTGCAACAGAAAGTAATTCAGGTTAATCAACATCTTGCTTTTTGATTCCACCTTTTCAACACAAGCTTATATACTTGTAAATGAGTTTGTCTGTCTTTTGAGAAGAGAAACTGGAAAAGTAACAACATTGTTGTATCAAGTAATCATGATGTGAAGGTGGGATTTGCTTTTACTAGTAACTTTCTACAAACCAAAAACAAGAGAATGTGAAAATAAACATAGTAGCATCTCACTGCAAAAAATAAATAACATTTATAGAAAATACACAATACTACCAATGCTTAATTAGGTGCTGTGAGGTTTGGCACAGTTTTTTAATATTGTACTTAAAGGTATTTCAAAGAAATACATACAACAGTAAACAAAAAATCCCTTCACCCCCACTCCCAAATAACATCTACCCTTGAAGCGTATACAATACATAATTAGACACTGGGGCTGATTCAGAGTTGCACTTCCACCTTTTTTTAGGTAAGTGTAGACCTGAGCAATACCATGCTGAATTGCAAGGGGAGGAAGATTTAAATTGTAAAATCAGAATTATAATTAGGAGGTGAATTTTCTTAGCTCAACTCTAATTATAATTATGAATTTTCATAGCTCAACTCTATTTTATAAAATAAACATAAAGCTATGAAATATTTTAGTTCTATGTGTAAAAGTAATGTATTTTCCTTGCATGCAAAAATGTTTAAATTAAATAACACCCCTTACTTTGAAAAATGGTTTAGCCGAGCTGTACACTTCCACCTAAAAAAAAAGGTGTAAGTGCATTTCTGAATCAGCCCCACTGTCTTTTTACAGGATAAGATAACAGAAAAATTACATTTCAATGATGTGCACATTTCAAATCACTGTTGTGCTTTCTACCTTAAAAAAACCCCTTCTGAAAGTAACAAGCAACTGGGAAATCAGGAGCAGAGCATTTTGTACTTAATGGAATGGATCATATTGGATGGTCTGTTGTACTTCCATATTGAAATTTATCAATAAAGATTTTCTTTTCTTGAAACACTGTGTAACTTCCACAGTATGTAATGCACTTGGAACCATGTGAGCTAAAAACAGTACTATGATTTTTCTGTCATTCATTTAGAAACAACCTGGTTTTACAGTTAACTGACATAGAAATAGAAATAGGCTGGCTTATCACGGATCTATTTATTCATCTATTTATTCATAAATAGCTGGTCTTGCTCTCCTGTGCTCTAGCAAAGTCACCCTCAGGTCGCAGGTAGGTTTAGTGATGTAAAAATGACAGAGTTGCTCTGGTATCTGTAATGTGAACTACTTCTGGTAGTTAATATTTCTCTTGAGTGGTATAACGAAGTAATGTTTTGTTGGGACAGAGCCAGAATAAGCCAGGATCTAGCAGCTGTATGTCAGAACACGCTATTGTAGCTTTTTTTCTGCTCAGTGAACAATAATTCTTGCAAAATATGGATAGGTAATATGGAGGAGTAATTAAAAACAAAACACTTGTTATCGACCGCATCCAGAATGAAGCACGCACTGCGTTTTCAAATATTCTGTGGCGGACGCTAGTTATGGCAGTTCACTTCCCTTGATTGTATGGCACTTCTGTACCCTGGGCCCTACCTTATATATTACACATCTACCCCTTGTAAAAAGAGGATGGTGCATTGTAAAGGATTGTCTGTAAGTGCTTAACAAGGCCCTTACTGTATGATTTAAATACCTCCCCCTGGTCACTATGCGTATACACTGTATGTATGGCGATTTGTTATGCACTGTCGTCAAAAAGGCTTACAATACGTAACACAGAATTGTTCATTATGTATCAATGTGTAACCACCATGTGCACGCATGTGCAGAATGCTTGCACAAAGTAATTACACTTTTGTAATGCAAATATAGGCTGTTTTGTGTAGTTCGAAAAACGTCCCTATGTCTGCAATTTTTTAAATGCTGTTTTCAGCCTTCTGCTGTGATCAGGTTATTTTGTGAGCTGAATATGACCACATAACTCACTTGTAGCTGTGAATATGTCCCATTGTTTTTATTTTTAGCTTGCTGGTAAATCTAATAATGATTCATAATCTATATTTTATAACACATACTTCTGTAAGTAGTCAAGGATATTAACAGCTCCAGTTTAGTTTCTGACTCCTATATATAATTAAACCAATCCTAAATAGAGCCAGGGTATTTCTATGATAGTAAAGCTGGCCATACACTGGGACGATTATCGATTCCAGAAGGGGATGGCCCGACAAACGGGACAATTTCCCACCAGGCACTATGCACTTCTCCTGCTGGGACTGGTAATCCTAGCAGGGGAGGAGGCAGAGGGCAGAGCTAAAATATATATACTGCTTCAGATCTATGTATTATGCTGCTCAGCATACTCCATAGATCTGTACTAGGAGTAGTAGAGACATGGGGCGGGATCCAGACCTTGTTAAGTGCATGAACTTAGTTACTCAAGGGCTAAACCATGTTGATTTCATGGGGGAGCCAAGTTAATTGTATTCTTTGCATGCAGGGATATATCTTTGAATTGCTTACTGCACATAGATACTGACCTGTGTTACTATCACACTGTTATTTAGACTAGGGGAAGGAAGCATCACCTCTCAACACTAATACTGTTTGCAACAGATGAAATATGACTCCCCTGAAATTAACATGGTTTAGCCCTTAAGTAACTAAGTTCATGCACTTAACAAGGTCTGGATCCAGCCCATGGTGTGGAGTGCGGCTATGGCTGATCCCTGTCTCTACTACTCCCTTAAAATTTTGGCCATGATCCAATAATCGTACCAGAGTTTTTCTGGTGCATTTATTGGACATTTTAAAATTTTATCCTGGCCACTAACTACAGCGATTTTTGGCCTGATCCACGATAATTGTAGTATCGGACTGATAATCGCTCCACTGTATAACCAGCTTAAGTCATGGTTAAACATAGAACCAAGCTTTAAAGATCACATTTATAAGAAAAAAAGTAAAAAAAACAGGAAGCCAATCTGCTAACTATAAGGCTTCCTATGCTTTAGCAATACACAACACAGATTCAGCTGATCCCTGTTTCTATTACTCCCTGCACTGGCTGCTACTGCAGATCTATGTATTATGCTGCTCTGACAACCATTTCAAAAGCGTTAGAACAGCATAATACATAGCCCTGCAGCAGTATATATATTTTTGCCCTGCCCCCCTCCCCTTCTTCTAGGATTATTGGTTCCAGCAGGAGAGGTATATGGTACGGATTGGGCAACCCCCTGCTGGGATCGATAATTGTCTGTGTATGGCCATCTTAAGTGTTACCTTACTATGAACAGATTATTTGTTGATGAGTTTCGCTTTCCTATGTATCTGTATAATAAAGGTATTATGGTTCGATTTGTAAGAATGCTGACAAAGTAGATCTAAACCGTTTAATTGGACAGTGTGTATAGGGCATTAGTTAATTTACAGTATAGATATTCCCTCTCAGAGGCTGATCCAGAGTTTAGGAGTAAGGGCAGAACAGGTGCAAGTAAACAACTTAGTTAAATCATTTTGCAGTGTAATGGGTGCTGATTAATTTAAAATTTGTTTGTTTGCGGGGAAAATACTTGACTCTTGCACATAGAACTCAAATACTGCATAGCTTTATGTTTAATCTATAAAACTGAGTTAAACTAAGAAACACTTAGATCAGGGTGGCTGACAAATGAAAGCTTCCCTCTGGGAGAACCCGGAAGGAAGCTCTAGATTACAGCGAGGGGCAGGGCGTAATGATGCGATTTATGCAAATCACGACTTTAAGCCCCTCCCCCTGTCAATCACCCACACTAAATCAGACGTAGCGGGTGGGAGGGAGGAATTGCAAGGGTCATTTTTATCTGTCGGGGCTTCCGGGAGATTTTCCGACTCTCCTGGGAGAATTCCGAGAGTATCCTGCATATTCCGGAAGAGTCAGCAACCCTGACTTGACTTAGATTTTAGTATCCTCTCTATGCAGATGATACACAAATCTACCTATGCATATCTGATCTCACACCTACTGTGTTGGCCTGTGTATCTGAATGCCTCTCTGCCATCTCATCTTGGATGTCCTCCCGCCATCTCAAACTTAATTTTTCTAAAACTGAACTAATAATATTTCCACCTGCTAATAAAAGTTACTCACATGGGGCTGGATCCAGACTTAAGTAAGCGCTTAAACTTAGTTACTCCTGGGCTAAACCATGTTAATTGCAGGGGAGTCATATTTCATCTGTTGCAAACTGTATTAGAGTTGAGAGGTGATGTTTCCTATCCCAAGTCTAAATAACAGTGTGATAATAAAGCTGGTCAGTATCTGTGTGCAGTAAGCAATTTAAAGATATATCCCTGCATGCAAAGAATACAATTAACTTGACTCCCCCTGAAATCAATATGGTTTAGCCCAAGAATAACTAAGTTCAAGCACTTACTTAAGTCTGGATCCAGCCCATGGCCTCTCTATTTCCGTTGACAACACTGAAATAATCCCTGCTCCTATTTCTCGATGCTTAGGTGTTACCCTTGACTTTGAACTGTCCTTTGTTCCCCACATACAATCTCATACCTCCCAATTGTCCCAATTTGAGAGGGACAGGGGTATATGGAGGTATAGGGGTACATGTAATATAATAGGGCTATATAGAGGTATAGGAGTATATGTTATATAATGGGTATATGGAGGTATAGGGGTACATGTTATATAACAGGGGTATATGGAGGTATAGGAGTACATGTTATATGACAGGGGTATATGGAAGTATAGAAGTACATGTCACATCACATGGGGTATATGGAGGTCTGGGGAACATGCTACATCACAGGTGTATATGGAAGTATAGGTGGGACATGTAACCTCCCAGGGGTATATGGAGGTATACAGGAATGGACTCCATAAACACGAAAGTAGATGAGATAATATTACATGATCAATGGGGCTGCATCCCATATAGAATATGAGATGATATTATATGGATGGCAGCATGTGGTATAAGAGATGTAGGGATAATATACAGTCATTGCACAGCTTGTGTAGTGTATCTTGCTGTGCATTTGTACTGTGCATTCTTAGAAACGATGTGTACACAACTGCATCTGAATAAAACTCAGTGGTGGGAGGGTAGGGATGGGGGCATGTAGTGAATATACAGTAAGAGCACCTGAGCATAACACGGACGAAAATAAGCGCTGTTTGCATCAAAACATTTGCACCAGCCCCAGATTATGTCTGCGTCCAGGGGGGGACCCTCCGTGATCAGGCCCTATTCAAACCCTTCCGTTACAATTTGATCATTTAAACGCAATCAAAAATGTATGAAACCGCTGCTGGAGCATTGTCCAGATGTAAAATATTCTCAAATACTTTATAACTATTGTCTTTGCTATTGCCTCTGTAAGTTGCTGCGAATACCATGTGGCGCCTTATAAATAAACGCTAATAATAATAATAAAAGTAAAAAAAAATGGTCTGATATGGAGGCTGGCACTGGCAATAAGGGGCAGATGGAGGCTGGCATTAAGGGGGCAGATGGAAGCTGGCATTAAGGGGGCAGATGGAGGTTGGCATTAAGGGGGCAGATGGAGGCTGGCATTTGGGGGCAGACAAGGAGGCTGGCAATAATAATAATAATAAGGGGCAGACATGCAGGCTGGACATATAAACAGGGCAGACATGCAGTCTGGACAAATAATAAGGGGCAGACATAGAAGCAGGCCATAATAATAAGGGGCAGACATGGAGGCTGGACATAAAAATAAGGGACAGACATGGATGCTGGCCATAATAATAAGGGGCAAACATGGAGGCTGGCCATAATAATAAGGGGCAAACATGGAGGCTGGCCACAATAATAAGGGACAGACATGAAGGCTGGACATAATAATAAGGGGCAGTCATGGATGCTGGACAAATAATAGAGGGGCAGATATAGAGGCTGGACGTATAAACAGGCAGACATATGGATGGCTACATTATTAAAGGAGGCATGCACTAGACCCGCTCAATGAGCATACTAGACACACCCACTTTCCCCAGACACGCCCACTGAGCGGTACAAGACACACCCCTCTACCAGGCCTCGAAAATTTGTCCATCTTTACAATTCTCAAATGTTGGGAGGTATGCAATCTGTCTCTAAATCCTGTTACATACATCTAAAAAACATTTCCAGAATACGC
>WWET01001654.1:206841-221830 GCA_011038615.1 Limnodynastes dumerilii
ATGGTTGTAGTTCTACAATCATCAGCATGCCCAGGGATGGCAGGGCATGCTAGCGCTTGGAGAACCACAAGTGCCAGCATGCCCTGTCATCTGTCACAACAATACACAAATGCATACCCCTCCTAGCACCTTAATAAAATATAGGGTCGGCCCCAACACAAAAAAAAAATACTAAACATTTAATAGCCCCCTATAAAGAATACATTACATTTAATACTGCAAATATTGAAAAAAAATTACCGCTAATTGTTTAATGTAAAAAATAATAAAAAGAATCACGGTCTGCACCCCTCTTACCGGCCAGGGGATAATCAGGACCACTGGCAGGCACTGCTTGTTCAGCCTCATCCGAAGGGACAGCGACCGGAACGCACAGCAAAATCACAGCCTGTCGCAGGACACACAATGAAGCCTGTGGCGACCGCACTGACCCTAATGTTACCAACACACTTCGATCGAATGATCAGAGTGATCATAGATGTGATTTATGTTTATACAGTGGTTCGATGAAAGTGTATTGGTAACATTATAAATATAACCCAGTGACAATGGTCATTAGCGGCGGAATTTCATTGTTCGGCGACCCTTCCACTGGATCTGCCATTTACATGCCGCAGTGGGTCATGGATGGCTGGGCATGCTCTCGCTTGCCCTATACTTGTGAAATTTGTATTTTAGTGATTTTTTTTTTTAACCTTTTATTTTAGAACATTTTATTTTTCAGGGTTTTTTTTTTTGTTTGTTTTTTTACACCCAAGGTGACCTGCGCCTTCCACTTACACCATCCCCTGGGATGGTGTAAGCATATGGCAGAAGCACAGGCACTGTACACCACTACTGCAGATATTTAAAAGACAAAAACACCCCCTTTCTCATCATGGAACTCCCTGTCACATTGGTGCAGTAGAGGCGGATGCAAACACAGATGGATGGGCAGACTTGCACCCATCTTTCTGTGCTCAGTCTTGTGAACATGTGCATGGTTCATTTGGACTACACTTGCATCTGAAAAACAAACAAAAGTGCAGCTCCGAATCCAGCGCAATATCTTCAGTTTTCTAAGCTTGGTGGTTATTGTAACTGCTTATATTTAAATATCCCCATAAGTGATTAAGCATAAAGCTGGTCATTCACTGCATAATATTCAAGCAACTCCGCTACACAGCCCAGTTTCATTATAATGCTTAACTGTTCCATTTTGTCCCGATAAGTGGACAGGACTGGAGGCAGGTTTTTTTTTTACTTTTCTTTTTTGTGGCTGTACTATTCATAAACACAGTACTGGTTATACTGGGCTCCAATGGCATCCCTGTAGGACCATATCTGTTTCTGTGAATGACAGAGACCTAACATCTAATGCCCTGTCATTCAAGGAAGCAGTTATGGTCCAACATGGCTTCTACCCTATTTAACCAATGCTGTTTATGTGAGTGGCTGCATACAAGAGAGAGCATCACGGAAAAGAAAGAAGGTGGCAAAGGTGAGTAAAGTGTAGTAAAGGTAATTACAGAGCAGGGCAGGAATAGGGACAGGAGAAATGGTGGTATGGATAGGGACAGAAGTGGGTGAATGAGCAAATACACAAACCTCCTAACTTTCCCTAATTTCAGGACTGTCTAGGCTTAGTTTTTTTTGTTTTTTCAAATAGGTGGCATTTAGCTGGGAAAGGGGTGGAGATTGGACTAAAAATAGGTGGGGCTTATCTTTTTTTCAGGATTCAAAATGTTGGGAGGTATGGTGTTATAGACACTGATAGGGGCTGATTCAGTTTGGGATTTAGGGTAATAAAGGTGCAAGTGTACAACTAAGCTAAACCATTTTTCAAAATAAGGGGTGTTAATTAATTTTAAATCTTTTGCATGCAGGGAAAATACTTTACTTTTACATACAGAACGCAGTATGAGCTTTATGTTTATTCAATAAAATAGAGTTGAGCTAAGAAACTTCTCCTCTTAATTCTAATTTCACAATTTAAAATTGCCTCCCCTTGCAGTTCAACATGGTATTGCTAGGGTCTACACTTGCACCTAAAAAATGGTTTAAGTGTAACTCTGAATCAGCCCCATAAAATGTACAGAAACCGACCTGATCAGAAAAATAAAAGCACAAGATGATAAGTAGATTGAGCAGTATTGCATTGCAGGTTTAGTCTCTTAAGTCGAAGATTAAAAAGTTCTACACAACTAATCAGAAACTAGCCACAACGGCTATAAATAAGAACAGCTCTGACATAAATCATAAAATAAAAAGTGTAATTTCTATTGTTTTTCTTTATTGGGCTCTTCTCAAACGTTACTCTGCTTTATCCAACATAGTTGGATATAAGTTAAACATGCAAAACAGGTTGCCATTGGCCCCCATCTACACTAAACTCATGCAGACGCCTTGCGTGTAACTAATTAATGTAGGCGGGACTTTGGAGGTAAACGCACCTTTTCTTGGCGGGAATACTAGAGGCGGCACCAAACTATTATCGCCCGCCTCCAGTCTGAGATAGACAGGCCAGACAGCCAATGTGCTTGAGGCTCCACTGCGTCATCATCCAGCCGCCATTTTAAGACTCTATATGAGGCGGTCGCACACTCGTCTTCTGTTATTGCGGCGCCTCCTCTTAGAGCTTGGTATTTTTTGTGTGTGCCATGGAAGGGTAAGTGAGTGGTCTGTAGGCAAGTAGCTCCTCGTGCGTTAATAAGTTAATCACGACGTATTATGCTTAGTGGTATTCAGAGAGTTAGAGAAAATTATTTTTTGGGGTTTCTTTGGGTAATTGCAGTGTTAAGCCTTGGGGTACTTGGGAGTGGTTTAAGTATTGGAGAAGTAGACGCGATGGGCGCTGTAAAGTGCGTGTGAGGGGGGAGTATAGTATATCGTACAGATCAACTTCTGCAAAGTTGTTGTGTATAGGGACGGAAGTCTTTCGGCGGTGGATGATGTGGCAATGAGCGCTGTTCGGCTAACCCCCAGTCTAGTGTGTTTCTACGAGCCCCCACCCAGGTTTCCTGTGTACTCGGTGCTGTGAGCAGTACTCCAGGAAGTGCCGTGCGCCTGGTTTCCATCTTGATTTGCATACGTGGTGTCCTGTGTGCTTGCTTACCTGAGGCTTGGGGTGCGGAGGAGGAGGAAGTGGGGTGACTTTTTTTTCTCGCTTTTCTGCGTTCACGTAGAACTTAAGTCGTTTGAAACTTCGGTTAGAATCGTCTTAAATAGTCTTCCATGCCACAATGTTATAACCATCGCTGTGCAAAGTTCAACCCGAAGGCTCTCTTCCGCCTCATTGTCTGTTGCACGCTTATGTACTTCTACCTAACATACATGTCTAGTTACTCGTGACTGCCTACTGGTACTGTTTTTGGGGGCACCGAAAGGGGAGCCAGGAGCGGAGAACTTCAAAGGGCTCGCGTGCGCTTCGCGTTTGATCCTAACGATTGAATACTTAAGTGGAAGACACATCAGTGTAGTTATACTTACTAGACTTTAAGCCCCTTATGGATTTAGTATTTCAAGGCTTCATTATTTTCATATAGTAACTTTCGTTACTGTTGAAGAGTGGATGATTTTTACCAAGCACGATATTTCAAGATATTTTCCTTTCCTGATATATAATTTGTATCTGCTTTTTAGAGTATTTTCTCATTTAGTTTCATTTTTTCCTAATGCATTATGGGTATCTTCAGCTACATCCTGCCACTAATCATTCCTACTTATTTTTCTTTCAGTCGAATTTTGTTTTATGCACTGGTTTTACCTGTTTACTTTGTTTACACTGTAGTAGTAGAAAGGCATAAATGGATTCTCATAGCTGCTAGTGCTGTCCATATACAAATTACACTTTAGTGGATGGCAGATGCGTGTAAGAGAATATAAAGCTTTTCATACATGGGTGTGCTACCCTCTTTAAACTAATGTAGTAATATAATGTACTCAAAATGTTTGCTTAATTGCCTACTTTACTAAAGTCCAATAAAAAACCCTTTTTTTTTCTCCATGTGTCCAATTTTTTGTTTTAGTTATACTTTAGCTAGCGCGTGTAGGACCTCTGTGGTGTTAAATCAGTCATTTTATTCACCTTTAGGTTTTAAAGGGGATGGGGTGGTCTGAGACTGTAAACTAATTAGGCTTTATTTTAAGGAAATAGGTTGGTAGAGCATTGTAGAGTTTTTCGTGACTGGTGGAGATTTAGTTAAAATATATTCATATGGGAGATCTTCGATATTGTGTAGTGGAAAACAGTGATTATTAAATATCATTTAGGCGAAAGGTCATAGCTTGCCTTTTGATGCAAATTTGCTTTGTTTCTGTTAGCAATTTTCACGGGTTAGGGAGTCTTCTAGATGGACTGCACAAATGTGCTTACTCATATCCTGTTACAAAGTTAGCCTCAGATTGTATTGTGCAATTGCACAATCTTGCTTCCTTCAGGCGTTATTGGTCTTTATGCTGTCCTATCTAAGTGTATAGAACCAGTTTTTCTACTCTTGTACAGGGCTAACATGCTGTAACAAAACATTTACTTGTTGTTCTAGTTTGCAACAAAGACTTAACACCTTTTTAAAACCACTTTTGGAGTAAGAAGCATGTTTGCATGTGGTTAAACTAGCAAAAAAATTATACTATTCTCTTCCATTTATAAATGCTTAAGTTTTGTTTGTTTTTTTAGCTTTTTGGGGTAAATTTGCGGTCACTACTCTTGTTCCATGTAAAGTTTCCCTGTTCGTTTACCACACTTAAAATGTTTTGTTTCCTGTTTGATTAAAAAAATAATGGTATATGTGAAGATATATTCCGTACCAGCTGAAGATTTATGGGCCCTAAGCATGCGTTAGACTGGAATTTTGCTATTTGATGCTTTCCTGAAGTCTTGTTTTTTTTCTCCCTTTCAGAATTGTTCAAGATATTACAGTTGGTACAAAGGTAAGGCTTCTTTAGTAACTAAAACATTTGATGGCAACTTAGTTGGTAGAGTAATGACTACATGAGCCAGGATAAGTGTTTGTAACCATGACGTTGGTAATTATCACTCTTGGTTGCTTGCTAAGAATTTCCTGTAAAATTCTTGTCGTCCTATGCCTGCTCATAGGGTGCAGCATGTGACCTCCATTATTGGCATGTCTTATGTGTAAATTATGCTGACATCCTTTGTTGGGGATGTCCATTGCATTTATTGTAGCAATTTTTCTTTTCTACTACTATGTATTATACTTCTATTGCTTACCTGAAAAATATGTTGCTAATAGAATTAGGCCTAGTAAACAGTTTCTTGCTGTAAGTTAATAGGTTGGCTAAATACTTTAGAAATGTTATCTGTAGTTTCCTACTGTGCCGTTCATTATATAGGTAGAAACCCATTAAAATGCTTATTTCAAAACGATATTAATTTTTCAGACTGATAAGATCTTAACTGAATTTTCTTGAGGTGCTGTTAGGGAGTGTTAGCGTTACTGCAGTTTTAAGCTGTGGAATGCTTACTCAACACCCTGCCCCACCCTGCATTTATTACAGGTTTATTTTTCTAGGTGTAACCATGGGATTCTTTTGTTTTTAGTGGGAGGGAAAGTGGTGGACAGCCTGAGGCAATATACTTTTTCTAGGTTTTAAAGTCAGTTGAAATCCCATTGCAGTGCATCTCTGCTTTGAAAGCTTAAGAATGTCTAGTATGCATTGGCATAAGAACATTTGCTGTACAAATTAAGGGTAGTATTATAAACATACTCTAATGTGGGTATATAATGACTTTTCATTGTGGTTGATCGGAAATGAATTAGTCAGTAGTCTGTAAGCCCTGCTTTAAGTCTGCAAAATCCATTTTTATCTTGCTAATACAAAATTATAGGTATCCTTCAACCAGTTTATGCCACTAGCCCAAGTTACATTTAGTTACTAGTTGCTAGTCTGGAAAGTGGTCCTCCTTTATATGCATACCTTCAACTGTTCACTGCAAATGCTTAATAGAAATTTCATAAGTGTGGTCAGCATGGGAAACATGCAGTGGGATGATCAAGTACCCTTTTTGCAAATGTTAGGTATATACTATAAATACTCGTATTGTAAAAGAACATTGGGCTGGATCCAGACCTATGACCAACAGCGAACTTGCGCAAGCCATTTGCGTAAGTTCACTGTCAAAGCACTTCTGCACATGCGTGCTGCAGATGTTCCCTTAGTGTAAGTACTATCGTATGTAACTTCATTAGTCAGTACTTATGGGGAAGGGACAGACCCTTCACTTATGATGGCTCTATCCTTGCCATATAGGTGGGGATAGCCATTTAAGGCCACAGACCTAGTAGTAATAGTCCTAAGGTAGGAATCTGGACACAAGTGTTTATATTTGACAGAGCAGGGAGTGCATGGGGTGTTCACTCCATACTATGCACTTGTACCTACGCTTTACGTGTGTGCAATAGTCTGGATCTTCCCCTTTTCACATTTTAGTCTCACTTTTGAATGTAACATACTAACTTTCATTGTATGCTGTGCTTCATTTTTTTTGCCCTGCTATATGAAAATATGGTAAATAAAACAGAACAATTTTATTTGCTCTTTCATCACTGATGTGAGACAGAAATAGAAAAAGCTGCTCAGTAATTAAGATTTTTAACAGTAAAGTAAAGGTTTCAGTGGGAATCTTTCAATAACAATCCTTATTTGTATAATGTGCTTAAATATGCTTTTATTTTCTGCATGTTGTGCCCCCAGTACATTTTTCAGTTTGGTTTTGACTTTTTACAAACCGAAGTGCAAAGTGACTTCCTGTTCATTAATTAGTGTTGCCAAGCACACTATAATAACACACAGCTTCTGGTGCTGTCACACTTGATTTGAAAAGTAGGAAAGCTTTTGTTTTTACATTACATTTGGTTTACATCATTAAACTATTATACACACTTTATTTTACAGCGGGGATCTGACGAACTTTTCTCTTGTGTTACTAACGGACCTTTTATCATGAGCAATACTGCTTCTGCAGGTAATTCATTTGAGATATTTGTCAAAAATGTGTACATCTGTTACTGTTTGAAAATGAGTGATAGTTTTCAGTCTGCCTTAACCTGCTTACTTCATCACTGTAAGGTAAGGAGAGATTAGTTTTTTTGCTACAGTAGCACTGATTTGCTCCTTTTTGTTTTTGTTTAATCCAGTGAGTAATGCTGGGTATACACACCTACCATTTCCCTGGCCCCTGACAAAACTGATAGTACAATATAGTGAATAGTGCAAACTGCCAGATAATTGGATGGAGCACCCAGCTGTGCAGTGCCATCCTATTCTTAAACATTGCTTAAAAATAGCTAATGCTAACTGATTGTCTGATGTGATTATTCAAATTAGTGCATTTGAGCAAATTTCCTGATTATTGGGCTGACCAGCCTATTCAAGCAGAGTACACGTTAAGCAAGTATTATGCCCAGACTAAGTCCAATGAAAATTTTAAGAAAAATCCTTGTAGAGGTTTGTACATTTCAATTCCACTGATGCTAATCAGTCTCATGTGAACTCTGATTACAGCAAATGGAAATGACAGTAAGAAATTCAAGGGTGACAACAGATCTGTAGGTGTTGGCTCAAGAGTCATTCATGTTCGAAAACTTCCAGGGGATGTTACAGAGGCTGAAGTTATATCTCTTGGATTGCCATTTGGGAAAGTGACTAACCTGTTAATGTTAAAAGGCAAAAACCAGGTATGTAATGTTGCTATAGTCGCTAATACTGTAAAATGAAATTGGAAAATGACACTATGCATTTTTTTTTTAGGCCTTCTTAGAGATGAGTACAGAAGAGGCTGCAAATACCATGGTTAATTACTTTGCCACAGTCACACCAGTACTCAGGAGTCAACCTATCTACATACAGTTCTCAAATCATAAAGAGTTGAAGACTGACAACTCTCCTAACCAAGCGGTAAGTACAGAAGTTCTTTTCTAAAACTTTTCCCTGCAATTGTAGAGAATTTTTCATTAAACATGCACGTATGTGCCTAGCTTAAAACTTTACTGGACTGCTAAGTTTAAGCTTTCAAAGTTGATAGCTGTTTGAAAATGTAGCTGTTGTGTTATGTCTGTATTATAGGTTAATCAGTGGCCAAGTTTTCTCCTCTAAATCTACAAATTTGAATGATTCTTCCAATACTGTACATGTGTATTGCAGACTGCTTCACTGATATTTGAACAATATTTCTTCTATCTGCTTTGTTTGCAGAGGGCGCAGGCAGCTCTGCAGGCTGTTAATTCTGTTCAGTCAGGAAATATTGCACTATCAGCCACTGCTGCTGCTGTGGAGGCTGGCATAGCTATATCGGGACAAAGCCCAGTCCTCCGCATAATTGTGGAAAACCTCTTCTATCCAGTTACTCTTGATGTCTTACAACAGGTACGTTTGATGATAAAAAGGAAAAAAATATCAGTGTGCTGGCTTATTTATGGTCCATTTTTGGGTCTGTAAATGGCATTGCTTTTATTTGGTATTGCCTCTTAATCACTTCTGTAATTTAATTGATATATTTCAGATATTTTCAAAATTTGGTACAGTCCTTAAAATAATAACATTCACTAAGAACAATCAATTTCAAGCACTCTTGCAGTATTCTGATCCTATGAGTGCCCAGCATGCCAAATTGGTGAGTATCTTATCTTGTTCTAATTTCTAAACTTTATATACATGTGACTTCTCAGTACTGAGGCTTTAATTTTTACTTTCTTTTAGTCTCTGGATGGACAGAACATTTATAATGCTTGTTGTACACTCCGCATTGATTTTTCAAAACTCACAAGCCTCAATGTCAAGTACAACAATGACAAAAGTCGGGATTATACTCGCCCTGACTTGCCATCTGGGGACGGACAGCCCTCACTGGATCAAACTATTGCTGCCTTTGGTGAGTTTTTATATAGGTCTTGTGCTTAATCGATTCCAGTTTTGCACACTTTTAATGCAGTTAAGAAAAGGGGCTCATGCAAATAGATTGAGTAGCCTCTGCTGCCAATAGATATATGTATTGGCCCAGTTTAACTTTTGCACTATCTTCTGACTGCTAAAAGCTTTGTTGCTGTGATAACTTTTTTTTATTTTGTGTTAATGTCTTATATTTCTAACTTTTTAGGAGCTCCTGGACTGATATCTGCTAATCCTTATGCTAGTGCTGGTTTCCCGCCAGCCTTTGCTATTCAACAAGGTATTTGTTTAGTATATATTCTAACATTTAGAAATCTTGATATTTAGACCTAGCAGCTGCTTTATCAGATGGTGTACTATAACACTTCTCATACTTCTGTTCCCAGGTGTACATGGACTCACACCCCTTACACTTCCATCTGCAGCCGCTGCTGCGGCAGCTAGCAGATTTGGCATACCTGGACTGGGAGTTCCCGGAAACTCTGTTCTTCTTGTCAGCAACCTTACCCCAGAGGTTAGTGGCATTTTGACTTAAGACCTAACTTATTAGTTTTTGGAGTGCTAAAATGAGCTGCTATTCAGTAATAATGTCTCAAATTAGGTACACATTTTATGGTTAACTGCAGGTTCTTGCTCTTTAAATGATTCAATTATAGTTTTATGCACCATATTTTATGAAGTCTTGTGGCTGAGTAATTGTGCAAATGTAGAATAAATGTTGCTGATGCAGAGTAAGTTGTGTGAGCATTTTTGCTCTGAGTAATGTAATGGATCAGCTTTAAAGCTAAAGGCTTACACTCCATCCCTCCCTCTTTGGGACTAAACTAACTCTTGCTAATGTATTCACTTTGTAGTTGCTGATATCCTAAGATTGGTGTAGACAATATCCTAGAACCCTGTTTTAATTGCTAATATTTGGCTCAAATAGCCAGGCCATTACTCCCTTTATGCTTCATGTACTGGTATTTATTACTTAGTTTTATTAGGTGCAGTACTATTGAGATTTTAGGTATTGCTTCTTAGTGGCAAATGTTTTCATTAAACTTACTGCAAAAGGCAGCCTAAGTTCCATACAATTTCCTTGAGCTAAGATTTCAGTTTAGTAAGTGATTTGGAAGCTTCAAATTTGCACATCATTAATGTATATTATCTCTGCTGAGAACTGGTGCACTAATTTAAGTGAAGCGGTGTAATGGCTATAATAAAAATAACATGGGGGATATTGTCTCAATTACAGATTTCAGTTTTCTTTTTCATTTGTATCACTTTCCCATCAGATTAAACCTCAGTAGCTGCTTTTAAACATTTAATCTAGAAAACTTTTAATCTTATGAACCTGTTTCTTATATATTTACTGACCTGTGTTTTTTGCTACTTTTTTTTTCTTTTCCTCCCATCCCTTCTTTTGTTTTTATACCTTGATCCGGAATTTCTTTGCCAACTGACTGCACGGCATCTTCTGCTTCCTGTTGTGCTTGAAACAAAAACAAAACATAAAACTATCCCTTCCAAAAAATAAAAATTAAAACAAAAACCCAAATTCCCTGCTGTCCGGATCCAACCTATCCTTCAAATATTAACCATCTTGAATATCATCCGTCAACTGCTCCTACCACTCCTCCGGTGACACCTTCCTCGTGGACCATTTCTGCAAGCTGTGCTCTTCCCTCGGCTCCTTTTCTCTACCCCTGTCCCTCCGCTGCCTTGCTCTGCTGTTCTCTAAAGAGAGTTACACCCCAATGCCTCTTTATTCTCTTCGGTATGTTCCGCACTTTATTACTATTTCTTTGTTTGTTTTTCCATATGGGTGGGTCCTGCATGCGTTTTCTATTTTGGGTGGGGAATATGGTAAAGGTGCAGTTTTACATCTATTAAAGCTCCATATGAGGGTTACATTTCATAAAGCTGTATACATACACAAATGCAGTCAATTCTAGTAAAGCTTCACCTTTTTCGGTACAGTGGTAACAGATTTGTGTGCTTCTAAAACGTGGGATTGATTTCAAATATATTCTGGGAGGGAAAATTGGCAATGTTTTAATTTTTTAAAAGATAAGGTTTATTTATTTTAATCTTTGTACTATTTGGTAAATTTCAGTGGTAGGATAACCTTTTCTTTTGGCATGTCTGAATCCGGACTTAATTTGGTTTTTTTTATTTACAACTGTGATATTTGCCATAAACAATGTGTACTATTAAATTGAATTTCACTTTTTTTCCAAGGTGTATATGGTGATGTACACAGAGTGAAAATTCTCTTTAACAAGAAGGAGAATGCTCTTATTCAAATGGCAGATGGAAACCAAGCTCAGCTAGGTAACATTATTTCCTTAGCCAGTAGTAGCTTAACTTGAGGTTTATTGGCAGAATTTCTGAAATGTGACATTTTGTATCTTATACAGCAATGAGTCACCTTAATGGACAGAGACTCCATGGAAAACCTCTCCGTATTACTGTGTCTAAGCACCAAACTGTTCAGTTACCAAGAGAGGGCCAGGAGGACCAAGGTTTAACAAAGGACTTCACGAATTCCCCACTCCATCGCTTCAAGAAACCTGGGTCAAAGAACTTCCAAAACATCTTCCCTCCCTCTGCGACACTCCACCTTTCCAATATTCCGTAAGATACTTAATTTATCTATGGTTGAGACTAGCATTTCTACTCTTGACAACTAGAAATTCTAAAGCTGTTTCTTCAAGCCACCATTATATATTTACTTTAGGACCGGTAGTGTTTGCAGTTATAACATTATATCAGAAATAACTGTAGTATAGCTTATTTACATAGAATTGACTAAGTGATCTGACACTATTTATAAATTATCTCTTATAGACCATCTGTAAGCGAAGAAGATCTGAAGTTGCTGTTCTCAAATGATGGGTGCACGGTGAAAGGCTTTAAATTCTTCCAGTAAGTCTTAATGTTGTGGTCCTGAAATTACAGAACTTAAACGAGCAAAACTCTAAGCATGTTCTTTATTTCAGGAAAGACCGAAAAATGGCTCTTATTCAGATGGGATCTGTTGAAGAGGCGATCGAGTCCCTTATAGAACTTCACAACCATGACATGGGGGAGAATCATCATCTGAGGGTGTCCTTTTCAAAGTCAACAATCTAATGAGACAAATGAATGGACTTGTTCCCTTTTAGGGTACTTAAGTCTCATTGGCTCACTTATATCATTCCAGATAAAAGCCACTTTACAGAAAAATGCAGCACGCAAGTGTCCTTGCATTCCATATTTTATAAAGTTTTTTTTTTTGTTTCTTTACCAAAATGCAATTGGTAGCAATGTTTCTATGGGGTAGTGGTTGTATTGGAGTCTCCCAACATCCTTTAATGAACTCCATTATTAATGCTGACTTTGTCTGGCAAAGTCATGCTTTAGGACCAAATTTTGGAGTTTGAAAGGGCCAGCTGTAGATCTAGCAGGATCTCTAGATTTTTGTACAAAAGGCTTTGTACAGAAACAAGCTGATGCTGTGTGCCTTAAACTGATGGAAACTTCTGATATTTTGACCTGTTACAGGAAACCTATTTTAAATATTCACAAAGATTAGTTTTTTTTGTAACTATTTCAGGCTGTAAAACACTGCATTCATTTAATCGGTGTGCATTGTTTATTCCTACACTTTGGCACCTCCTTATTTACGATCGGTTTTAGTATGATTTTGTTCATAAATTATAATCGGTGTCCTGATTGAGGACCTAGTGTTATACTCATTTACTTTGTCTAGCTATCTGTAAATACCCTACTTTCTTTCACTTCATTCCATTACACACGTTCCCTATGATCAGTTATGCATGTATCATGATTCAAGTTTAGGTGCATCAATATTAAGGACCAAATAATTTTTGCATGTTTTTCTCAGTCTTAAAGCAGATTATATGAGTAAAATGGACCATTGCTTAGCACTACCTTTTGGGGTATCCCTATCCAGCTTTTAGGCTTTACTACCGAGAGCTAAAAATCAGCCTTGACTGATTTCAGATACATGGTTCATGGTCAAACACCTTCTACTAGATTTACATTTCAGCAGAGCATTCTAAAGTGCCTTGCGGTAATCGCCTACATTTGAGTCAGGACAGGCTATAAGACACCTTGAGGTGTGTGTGTGTATACATACATGCATACATAAACACATGGATGAATCAAGGAAACTGTTATTGGGTAAAAAAATCTTACTGTTCATTCACTTTGTAATTTGTCATCCTTTGCTGGCCTTCTGTTATGATGAACTGGGAGAACTATGTTCTTGGGCATGTTTGTAACACTTAACAAACTACAGCCAGGGGTTTCACTTTATAATTTTGTGCAAAGTCCCAGTGTCTTAAGTGCCTTTTGTAATCCATTTGAAAACATTTGTTTACATACTGCCTTGCTATTAAAGGAGAAGTGCATTTTGAGCTACTTAATTTGCATTACCAAAGGGTGGATCAACAATAACTATACTCCTGTTCTGGTGCCTTAGTAGTGCTGTATTCTCTCCACTGGCTATGTTAATTTGCAAATGAAGTCCAAATTTTAGAAAGGCATTAGGTGTAAGTCTGTAAGAACTTGACATGCCAACAACCAAAATGCCCATATAGAATGTTTGAAACTTAAAACATAAAGATTATTAAATATGTAGATTGGGTGCATTTGTCACTTGGTATGTCATGGCTTGTCTGTAAAGTGAGCTCCAACAAACTAGAGGGTCTGACATGGTTTCACAATTGCTGTTCAGTTGAGTGGTTTTCATTGTGTAACTGACAATTCCTATAAATCTCCCAGTATGCTGTATACATTAAATGTAAATATCTAGCTTTTTGTATACCTATAAAAGTGCAAAAGCTGTAAAACAATATAATTTTTTTGTAGTGGTAAATTGTATATTTTGATAACCTTTCTGAAAGATTTCAGTATTGTTGGATACAGAGATGACAACTTATGAAATCCATTACCTCTAATCAAATGTTTGTATGAAAGACAAATTAAAAATATTTTATACAAAACATTTATACTTTTTCAGTAGGTCTTTGTTCAAATCAGTTTGTAGTAATCAGTTATATGCCAGTATGTGTATGGGCTTATAATAAACTTCTTTATTCTTTACCTCTGTTTTCCCTCTCTGGATTATTCTTTCATTTTTAATTCTTTCTAACTCTTCCCCTTTTTGATTTCTGGTTCACCTGGATGGAATTTGTGTATGGAATTTAAGTATTTGTGCTAGAAACAACTCAATGTTGGGTTATGGGTGAAGGGGCATTGAACACAATTGTCTCTAATTGGAATTAGAACTAGAAGAGGCTGATTCAAGAATCAAAAGAATTCTAGTCAAATAGCATTCAAGCTACAGCAAATACATTGGTGCTGATTAAGAGTTTGGCGGTAAGGGCAAAATAGGTTCGAGTGTACAGCTGGTTTGAACCATTTTGCAAAGTAAGGGGTGCTAATTAAAAATTTTGCATGCAGGGAAAATACCGTATATACTCGAGTATAAGCCGAGTTTTTCAGCACATTTTTTGTGCTGAAAAAGCCCCCCTCGGCTTATACTCGAGTGCTAAAAAAAAAAATAAAAAAAAATCCTACATTTTAACTTACCTTTGCGGTCCCTCTGGTGGTCCCTGCGTCTGGCTCTCCTTCACAGCTCTGCCTCCGGCTGTCTCCCCGCGGTGCGTGCTGCGCAATGACGTTGTGGTGACCTTAGGTCACCCAACGTCATTGTGTAGCGCGTGATGCGAGGGAGAGAGCCGGAGGCAGAGCTGCGGGGAAGAGAGCCAGACGCAGGGACCGCCAGAGGGACAGCCTTTCCCTCCTTACCTTCTGCTGTCCCTCTGGCAGTCCCTGCATCTGTGTCAGGCTTTTCCCGCAGCTCTGTCTCTGGCTGTCTCCCTGCGGTGCACACTGAATAATGACGTTGGGTCACCCAACGTCATTGTTCAGCGCGCACTGCGGGGAGACAGCCGAAGGCAGAGCTGCAGGGAGAGCCTGACACAAACGCAGGGACTGCCAGAGGGACAGCGGAGGGAAAGGTAGAAGACATCAAAAGGTAAGTGACAAGGGCAGGCATGGAGGCAGGCATGGGCAGACATGGAGGCAGGCATGGAGGCAGGCATGG
>WWET01001654.1:234084-244478 GCA_011038615.1 Limnodynastes dumerilii
ACGTATCGAAATGATACGCAGATTACGTACAATAGCTACTACGCATGCGCAGTAGCTATTGTTTATTGAATTACGTCCGTCTATGGAAGACGGACGTAGTTCTGGATCCGGCCCCATGTCCTATTGACACCAGAAAAGGAACTAAGGACACTGCTGAAGGAAACTTACAAAAGAACACAGAAGCAAAGGATCAACAGCAACAAAGTCATAAATATGGCAAACATACACACGAATCAAAAAGGTAAAGAAACCACCATGTTAAGGAAAATGAAGGGAAACACTACATCTGCAAGCGAATTGGTGCACCTAGCACTGCAAAGGTATCAGAAGGGAGTGGCAGAAGCAGCAAGAAGAGAGACCATAAGTAGGTCCACACTTCTTAACAGACTTTCAGAAGATAGAAAGAGAGAATTCATCATAAATGCCTCAGTTTGGACTGCTCAAAGTTCTCCACATATTCAGATTTAGGAGAAAGACAGGCTTTTTTAGAACTCACACCCCCCCCTTTTCCCCCCAAGATTGAGAATATCCCAATCCGAACCAGACTGTGGAGACTCGATATGAGAATTGGAAAGACCAAAAGAACTGGACACAGAAGTTTGACCAAAAAGGAAGGCAAGACCCTCAGGAAGCGAGGAAAGCGTAGAAGGGGAAGACAGATTGGGGGCCAGGCCCAAGCAGAAATGCTAGACACCCAGGGCATCTTTAACCTTCGTGGTAACCCCCTGGAGGAGGCACACCTTTGGGTTCTGTCCAAAGGACTTAAATTTGCTCCACATAACAGTCTCAACAAGTTTGAAACCTATTTGGAAATACATCGTTTTATCCAAAAAAATCTCACTCAAGAAATTCTTCATGAGGAATCCACCAACAATTTCAGAAAAGACACTTCGAACTGAATACACCACGGGGAAAACCGTGGACCCCTACATACAGACTTCAAAGAAAAATCGTCCTTTTACCCTCAACACTGTAAAGGCCCCTACATGGAGACCTTTCAGAAATTAGTTGAAGAAGACATCATGTCTCTGAAGCTTAATGCACACAACAGAACCAATAATCTATAATCTAATGAGACAAGCTCTACAGAAGCTGAAAGATGACAAAAATCTAGTGATAAGACCAGCAGACAAGGGAGGAGGGACAGTGGTCCAAAGCAGACATGATTACATGAAAGAAGCCAGGAAACTGCTTGAAGACGACACTACTGAAGCTCAAAACAGACCCCACCGCTATATCAGGAACTCAAAACATTGCTAGATGCAACTCTTGTGGAAGGGATCCTGAGCAAACGAGCATAAATTTCTATATGCACTTAACCCAAGGCTCCCGATCTTCTACCACCTGCCCAAGATACACAAGAGTCTCACAGAACCTCCAGGACGCCCCATAGTGTCCGGCATCAGGAGCCTTACCTCTAACTTGTCGGCCTATGTTGATCATTTCCTGCAGCCGCTGGTTGTTGCTCAAGAGAGCTATCTGAAAGATACCACTAATATACTTAGAATCCTAGGAGAGATAAACTGGGAGGTGAACAATATACTAATGACATATCCTCGCTATATTCTGTGATTGACCACGAAGTAGGAATTGAAGCCACATGCACCAGTTTACAAGAGAGCTCCATGCTCCCTCAGGGGTATATTTACTAAAGTTGATTTTTGCCAAAAAAGACCAAAGTCCTGGGACTTTAGCCTTTAGCAAAATTGACCAGGCAAATGTTGCTGGACAGAAATCATCCAGATGTTTGCCATATAAAAAAATATAATTTGCCGTATTCACTAAAGGCGATTTGACTAAATCTCCTTTAATTCATCGGCAAAGCGCTATAAATCAAAGTGCCTTTTGTGTGGGGCGCTTTCATTAAAAGCAACTCACACTATACTAGAAAAACACATCAATATATTTGACATGTGTTTTTCTATGTCCCAAAGGCAAGCGCAGCATGTTTAGAATGCTTAGCATGGCTGATGCTGATGGAACTAAAAGGCTCAGCATTGCTGAGCCTTGTAGTAATATCAGCATGTTAAGCCTTCTAAGCTTGCTGCGCTGTAGCCAATGAAAATAAAAAATGTAAAAAAAACATACACAATATTCATTTACACACAAGTCATATGAAAATACACATTTACAAAACATAATATTGCCCCCTACCATCTAAAATGAATACAGGTGGCCACACTGTGTTTTAATAAACTTCTTTTAAACTAAAGTGTGTTGCATAAAGTAAAAATAAATATTTCAGACTCACCGTTTCGCTGTCATCATTCTTGGTTGAGTTGCTTGTAGTTTCTTCTTTCTTTGCAGTGAATCTTCTCCAGTTGCTTGAAGAATCTTTTCCGCTTGCTTGAAGATAATGTTCCGGTCCTTCCTTCTGTTGTTCGGCCTCTTCCGGCACTTGCCCTGACGACAGGCTCCGTCCTCTTCAGGGGCGCCGCTACTAATTTGGCACCCTTTTATAGAAATTATGATTTACATTAGTGGGCTCTACTGAGCGCTTTAGTGTTTATGATGTCATAATTTGTATAAAAAGGTGCCTTCTAGTGTCCGAGTGGTCATTAGTAGCGGTGCCCATGAAGAGGAAGGAGCCTGACGTCGGCGGAAGTGCCAGAAGAGGCCGAAGAGCAGAAGGAAGGACGGGAACATCATCTTCAAGCAAGCGGACAAGATTCTTCAAACAACTGGAGAAGATTATCTGCAAAGAAAGAAGAAACTACAAACAACTCAAGAATGATGACAGCTAAACGGTGAGTCCGAAATATTTAGTTTTTTTACTTTATGCAACACACTTTAGTTTAACAGAAGTTTATTAAACCACAGTGTGACCACCTGTATTCATTTTAGATGGTAGGGGGAAATATTATGGTTTATAAATGTGTATTTTCACATGACTTGTTTGTAAATGTATATTATGTATGGCAAAATCACCAGCAAAGTCCAGGGACTTTGGTCTTTTTTTGCAAAATCGACTTTCGTAAAAATACCCCTATGACCTGTATTGAGAGTTGGGACCAGGAATGTTTGTAGAAAGTTCTATGACGTATATTAAGAATTGTGACAGGGAACATTTGTAGAATGTTCTATGATGTGTATTGAGAGTTGCGATCAGGAATGTTTGTAGAAAGCTCTATGACGTGTGTTGAGAGTTGCGATCAGGAATGTTTGTAGAAAGCTCTATGACGTGTGTTGAGAGTTGCGATCAGGAATGTTTGTAGAAAGCTCTATGACGTGTGTTGAGAGTTGCGATCAGGAATGTTTGTAGAAAGCTCTATGACGTGTGTTGAGAGTTGCGATCAGGAATGTTTGTAGAAAGCTCTATGACGTGTGTTGAGAGTTGCGATCAGGAATGTTTGTAGAAAGCTCTATGACGTGTGTTGAGAGTTGCGATCAGGAATGTTTGTAGAAAGCTCTATGACGTGTGTTGAGAGTTGCGATCAGGAATGTTTGTAGAAAGCTCTATGACGTGTGTTGAGAGTTGCGATCAGGAATGTTTGTAGAAAGCTCTATGACGTGTGTTGAGAGTTGCGATCAGGAATGTTTGTAGAAAGCTCTATGACGTGTGTTGAGAGTTGCGATCAGGAATGTTTGTAGAAAGCTCTATGACGTGTGTTGAGAGTTGCGATCAGGAATGTTTGTAGAAAGCTCTATGACGTGTGTTGAGAGTTGCGATCAGGAATGTTTGTAGAAAGCTCTATGACGTGTGTTGAGAGTTGCGATCAGGAATGTTTGTAGAAAGCTCTATGACGTGTGTTGAGAGTTGCGATCAGGAATGTTTGTAGAAAGCTCTATGACGTGTGTTGAGAGTTGCGATCAGGAATGTTTGTAGAAAGCTCTATGACGTGTGTTGAGAGTTGCGATCAGGAATGTTTGTAGAAAGCTCTATGACGTGTGTTGAGAGTTGCGATCAGGAATGTTTGTAGAAAGCTCTATGACGTGTGTTGAGAGTTGCGATCAGGAATGTTTGTAGAAAGCTCTATGACGTGTGTTGAGAGTTGCGATCAGGAATGTTTGTAGAAAGCTCTATGACGTGTGTTGAGAGTTGCGATCAGGAATGTTTGTAGAAAGCTCTATGACGTGTGTTGAGAGTTGCGATCAGGAATGTTTGTAGAAAGCTCTATGACGTGTGTTGAGAGTTGCGATCAGGAATGTTTGTAGAAAGCTCTATGACGTGTGTTGAGAGTTGCGATCAGGAATGTTTGTAGAAAGCTCTATGACGTGTGTTGAGAGTTGCGATCAGGAATGTTTGTAGAAAGCTCTATGACGTGTGTTGAGAGTTGCGATCAGGAATGTTTGTAGAAAGCTCTATGACGTGTGTTGAGAGTTGCGATCAGGAATGTTTGTAGAAAGCTCTATGACGTGTGTTGAGAGTTGCGATCAGGAATGTTTGTAGAAAGCTCTATGACGTGTGTTGAGAGTTGCGATCAGGAATGTTTGTAGAAAGCTCTATGACGTGTGTTGAGAGTTGCGATCAGGAATGTTTGTAGAAAGCTCTATGACGTGTGTTGAGAGTTGCGATCAGGAATGTTTGTAGAAAGACAGCATCAACGGGAGATATATTGGAATTTCTCCAGACAGGGCTAGAGAAAGGTCTGGCTACAAGCTTATTAAAGGTCCAGGTATCAGCACTCAGTGCAGTACTGGACAGAGACTTGGCACAAGATAAATCTATAGCATGCTTTATTAGGGCAGCATCTAAGATCAGGCCAGTCTTTAAGAACCCATTGGCACCATGGGACCTCAATCTGGTTCTGGATGTTCTGACAGGAGCACCTTTTTGAACCAATGGAAGAAGTAAATGTAAAATTTGTCACTTGGAAGACAGCATTCTTAATAGCAATAACATCTGCTAGAAGAGTTTCGGAATTACAGGCTCTATGGTGCGAAGAACCTTTCTTAAATTTCTTCCTAGTTCTGAGAACGAATCCTGCTTTTGTTCCTAAGGTCGTGTCACAATTCCACATTAATCAGGAAATTGTATTACCATCTTTATGTCCTGATCCTAAGAATGAAAAAGAAAAGAGATTAAATACGCTTGACATGGTAAGGACTTTACATATTTACCTGCAACGCACAAAGTCATTCAGGACATCGAAGCAACTGCTTGTTCTAATAGAGGGAAAGAACAAAGGAGGTCCTGCGTCCAAGGCATCTATTGCTAGGTGGATAAGGACTTGTATCTCACAAGCCTATAAGGAGAGAAGCTTAGAACCGCCAGTGTCTTTGAAGGCTCATTCCACAAGGTCGGTGGCAACATCGTGGGCTGAGAGAGAATCAGCCTCCATTGAGGAACTGTGCAAAGCGGCGGGTTGGTCCTCTCCGCATACATTCACAAAGCATTACAGAATTAATGTATTTGCTTCAGCCGATGCTAGATTCGGTAGAAGAGTATTGAGTGCTGTGGTGTTATAAAATGAAAAAATATATATATATGTACTTATGTCTATGCATTAATAGATATATTGTTACTGATGTTATTTTTTATTGTACCCTCCCAATGATAAAGTGCTGAGGTATGACCCATTGTGTATGCTGCCGGGGGAGGAAGAGGAAACGCTATATTATTACCTGTTAATATGGTTTCCTAGACTCCTCCACGGCAGCATACAGGGAATACCCGGCCCTATGTTTGTATTAATGCATTATGAGCTTATTTTTTTGCATGAGCTGAGCAAGAATGTGAGCAAGAAGACACAGGAAGGAGGAAGTGCACACATTATATACCTCCGTGTCTTCTTTTGGTCCTGCCCTGGTTCAGAAGGGGGAGTTAACCCATTGTGTATGCTGCCGTGGAGGAGTCTAGGAAACCATATTAACAGGTAATAATATAGCGTTTACTACGCATGCGTAGTAACTATTTTATGTTTTCTATGTAGCGTTTTGTTATGTAGATTGCGTACATGCGGTCTGTAAATTAAGAGGAAAGTTTCTCCTGGGCAAAACCATGGTGATTTCAGGGGGAGTCAAGTTAATTGTATTCTTTGCATGCAGGGATATATCTTTGAATTGCTTGCTGCACACAGATAGTGACCAGCTTTACTATTACACTGTTATTTATACTTGGGCTTGGAAACAACACCTCTAAATTCTAATACTGTTTGCAACAGATGAAATATGACTCCCCTGCAATCAATATGGTTTAGCCCAGGAGTAACTTTCCTCTCTTAATTTCAAGCTCCTTAAGTCTGGATCCAGCCTGAGGTCAACAGAATGCAAGGTCAGTAATAGCTAGGATAACTCCTCTATACTTCCAGCAGCAAAAACAGATAACCCAGATTACACCTTTCTCGCTATTTTCTATTGACAGCCAGTAAACTAGAAAAGATTTTCTCCAAAAATGTATACTCACCAGTTGAAATCACCAATGAGAGCAGTTTTTGTCAACAATTCTTACAATATGAGAAACAGCTTACTAATGAAACCTGCCAATGGTGGGATGTGGCTTTTCTCAAAAAAATTGCGTGTGAATGACATACCAAGGGGTCTAAGAATCTTAAAAAGATCAACTTTTATCCCAAGGGGCAATAGTTTCATGGCAGCATGGAATAATATTCTGGACACATGCTCTTGGAGTCTAATAGACCTTATCACTAAAGAAAGAGAAGGGATACTACATGAGACAGAAGCCAAAATCAGAAGCTTCGAATCCCACCGAACCACCATATCGTGACCAAAACCGAAGAGATAATCCAACTTCACTACAATACAACCCTCAACAGTATAACAAAGTAAGGAAATTCCCGCAGTCACCATGGGGTAGATCCAGAATTACGTCCGTCTTCCATAGACGGACGTAATTCAATAAACAATAGCTACTGCGCATGCGTAGTAGCTATTGTTTATTGAATTACGTCCGTCTATGAAAGACGGACGTAATTCTGGATCTACCCCATGGTGACTGCGGGAATTTCCTTACTTTGTTATACTGTTGAGGGTTGTATTGTAGTGAAGTTGGATTATCTCTTCGGTTTTGGTCACGATATGGTGGTTCGGTGGGATTCGAAGCTTCTGATTTTGGCTTCTGTCTCATGTAGTATCCCTTCTCTTTCTTTAGTGATAAGGTCTATTAGACTCCAAGAGCATGTGTCCAGAATATTATTCCATGCTGCCATGAAACTATTGCCCCTTGGGATAAAAGTTGATCTTTTTAAGATTCTTAGACCCCTTGGTATGTCATTCACACGCAATTTTTTTGAGAAAAGCCACATCCCACCATTGGCAGGTTTCATTAGTAAGCTGTTTCTCATATTGTAAGAATTGTTGACAAAAACTGCTCTCATTGGTGATTTCAACTGGTGAGTATACATTTTTGGAGAAAATCTTTTCTAGTTTACTGGCTGTCAATAGAAAATAGTGAGAAAGGTGTAATCTGGGTTATCTGTTTTTGCTGCTGGAAGTATAGAGGAGTTATCCTAGCTATTACTGACCTTGCATTCTGTTGACCTCAGGCTGGATCCAGACTTAAGGAGCTTGAAATTAAGAGAGGAAAGTTACTCCTGGGCTAAACCATATTGATTGCAGGGGAGTCATATTTCATCTGTTGCAAACAGTATTAGAATTTAGAGGTGTTGTTTCCAAGCCCAAGTATAAATAACAGTGTAATAGTAAAGCTGGTCACTATCTGTGTGCAGCAAGCAATTCAAAGATATATCCCTGCATGCAAAGAATACAATTAACTTGACTCCCCCTGAAATTACCATGGTTTTGCCCAGGAGAAACTTTCCTCTTAATTTACAGACCGCATGTACGCAATCTACATAACAAAACGCTACATAGAAAACATAAAATAGTTACTACGCATGCGTAGTAAACGCTATATTATTACCTGTTAATATGGTTTCCTAGACTCCTCCACGGCAGCATACACAATGGGTTAACTCCCCCTTCTGAACCAGGGCAGGACCAAAAGAAGACACGGAGGTATATAATGTGTGCACTTCCTCCTTCCTGTGTCTTTACCACCTGCCCAAGATACACAAGAGTCTCACAGAACCTCCAGGACGCCCCATAGTGTAGTGAATATTGTGATTTTAACAAAAAAATTGCAGTAAAATCGCGGCGAGACCGATCGATTTGAAATCGCTGCCAAATATCGACTTTTGTAAATATACCCCTCAGAAGCAAGAAGAGTTTTTGGTGGAAGCTATATGCTTTATCCTCACTCATAATTATTTCCATTTTGACAACATATGCTACGGACAGATTCGCGGAACGGCGATGGGCACGAAATCCATGCCCAGCTACGCAAATCTGTTCGTAGCCCAGTGGGAAAAGAAGATCATTTGGTCTACCACCAATCCCTATTTACACCAGATCAAATTATGGAAACGCTATATTGACGACATCCTCTGTATCTGGTCAGGAGAAGAAGAGGCCTTGTTGAACTTCAATGACTATCTCAACCAGAACAACTCGAATTTGAAGTTTAACACAGTCCACAGCAAAGAGAACATCACCTTTTTGGACCTAGAAATATCGTCTGAAAGAGGAAGCCTTATCACTAAAACCCACATCAAGACTGTCGACACTATCACATACATTCATCAAGCAATCATCATCGGCACTGGTTAAACAACATACCAGGGGGCCAGTTTAGAAGAATTAGGCGTAATTGCTCTAAGAGAGGATTTTGAAACCCAGGCACAAGAGCTATGACTCAGGTTCCTAGAAAGACACTATGATGAAAAACTAGTCAATACAGCTCTCACTAAAAACAGGAGCCTAGAGAGAGAGACTCTACTAAAAGACCACCCACCAGCCAATACCAGACATAATGACAAAAAAGAGAAGAGGAAGTTCGCTTTATTACAGGTTAGTTCATAAGGCACTAGAAAGGACATTGGCACATTCTGCTTCAGGACATTAAAGCGAGAGAATTCCTCCCTGAAAGACCCAGCACTGTATACAGGAAGGCTACCAACCTGAGATACATCATAGCCCCAAATGCCCTCCATGGAGAAACAACCCAAAGTGGCACCTGTTTAGAAGACAAGCCTGGGTTCTACCACTGCCACAGATGCCCAGCTTGCATCTTACCTCCGAACAAAAGTACCTACCCTGTCACCAATTTTTCCTGCAGAGTCACAAGAGTAAGCTACAAGATAAAAGATAAACTCACCTGTGACACCAAAGGCATCATTTATCTATTGGAATGCCCATGCGGCCTACAGTACGTAAAGGCCTCAACATAGATATGGATCTGGGGTCTTTCCTTTGCAAGTGACCCTATACAATTTATTAACTGAATTTTTTTTTAAATTCATCTACATTTTAATTAATTTCACTTTCTTCACCTAGTCTGAATAAAATTCATTATGTTTACACATTGTCCTGTCTTGTGTTGTATTGTTACTTTCCTTTTTTATATTGTGGTCTTTTTATTTTTATATTTTTATTTTCCATTTTTATTTACTTTCTACTCTATATGCTTCTCTGGGTATGCTATAGCACTTCCCAAAACTATTTTCTCTTTTATGTGGTCATCACAGTGGACTTTTTGCTCTACCAGTCTTTATTTAGTAGCAACTAATTACATCCACGACTCTAGCCTATCACAGGCAGTTCCACTCTATATATAAGTCCCAAAACCTTGACACAGGCTGTTCAGGCGTCTAATCCTGATGACGCCCCCACACAGAGGGGCGAAACGCGTTGATAGGAGAGCTCTCCAACGTCAGCCTCATACCAAGCATCCTGGTTGCCCTTACTACGGCCGATATCAGGAAGTAGCAGAACCACATGTGTTTACGCTTGTCGTCCGCCAGGGAATCAAGTGGCACAGCACACCGAGCCGTCAGCGCTCACACGGTTTGCCTATATGGAGCGCTGTTCGAGTTCACTGCCAACTACCCTGAGGAGGACAATGCTATGCTTGCCACAGCAACTGTTAATCTGACCCCCTGGGTCCCTACTCGTCTTCGTGCAACATCCTATAAGGGTAACACAGCGGGAATACAGTAGACTCCGCTCACTCATGTTTACCAGACATAACAGAGACTTACAGCTGACACTGACCGCTGGAAAAAGGTAGATCCCTTTACCTCCATCTTTTATTGTCACATTTACCAGTTGCTTAGCGCCTATTTTGTGTCCAGCTTGACACTTATTGCCTAAGGAACCGCAGCATTTACACCAGAGACCCATTCTGGACATTATACATGTGATACTTGTTACACGCTGCATATGGCAGCAGCGTGTAATCATGCCTCTGTTATTTTGCTGGGTACTCCAGTCCTGATTTCCCCTGCAGCATCTCTCCATGCTAGGAAACCTGCATAATCATCCGGCAGCTGGATTACCTTCGCCTTCTTGTCATGTGCATTTAGCAGCCAATGGGGATGTGGCTCTCCCTTTAATTAGCTGCCACCTGTTACATTCTCTGCTGGTCATAGATTCTA
>WWET01001654.1:310990-321489 GCA_011038615.1 Limnodynastes dumerilii
GCGAACAGCTCCTAACGCCAGCCTGAGCTGGCGTTAGATTTTCATGGTGAGCGGAGTTAGAAACTCCGCTTCACCACCCCTTCACCGCTGTGTAAATATGCGGTACAGAGGGATCCCATTCACATGAACGGGCCCGGTGATGGCAGGAGAAGGAGTCCTGCATCGTCATGGAAACTATAGTTTCCACTGGCGATCCAGGGTTTTTAAATCTGAGAAAGGACATTTTGAAGCGATAAGGGCAGTTTTCTATTGAAAACTGCCCCTATCACTCCAAAATGAACTCTATAAATAGAGCCCTATATGCGCCAGCATGCTAAAGGTTAATAGCATAGCAATAATTTTCTTAATGATAAAGGTATTTTTATCTATTTTTTTTAACCTTAAAGATATTTATTTAATTTTTTGTTGTTTTACTACGCAAGCGTACACAAGTTACACACTGCTAAATATAATGCACTTCCCCTGGCATTCCCCTCATGCATGTAACTTAGCTGACTTACGTGTTCAGAACCCTACCTTAACTTTCATTAAAGTTTGATTTTTCAAAACAGTCCTCTCCAGTGAGTTTGGGACGTGTAAATACGGTGAGTTAAAACTAGCTGGTAAATACACGAACAATCTCGACGTAAGTAAATTTGGCCTCAAGGCAGTCATATGTTGCCAAAGGACTTGTTTTCAAGTGTCAAAATGCACAGATACCACAACTTTACCAGATTTAATTACAGCTGGAATCCAATAATTGCAGATAGTGTGAGCATGTTTTACAGATGCATGTATGTAATATTTGTATTGGCACTTCTGATGCATAAGGACTGTGTTTTAGAAAGTACACACACACACACACACACACACACACACACACACACACACACAAAAGTTGTTTTAGTTTTGTGTAATTTTTTCACCAATTAATCCATTAATCCTTTTAAATGTTGTGTTCTCCTGTAATATAGGAATCCATCACAGGTGACTGTAGTATTGGGGGCTCATTCTCTTAGTGCCAACGAACTTTCGAAGCAAACCTTTACAGTATCGCAAGTCTATGAGAATGGCTTTAATCCCCAGACACTGGAAAATGACATTGTTGTATTAAAGGTGAGAATATTGTCCAAATATTTGTATTTTGTGTTGGACTGCAGAGGAGTGAAAATTTTGCTGTGTATGTTACATTTTTATTCTTCTTCCTGCAGCTTGATAGGAGAGTAAATCTGAACCTCAGAGTAAGAGTGGTGGCTCTTCCCCGTGTCAATGAAACAGTCCCAGCTGGAACACAGTGTGTCACTGCAGGATGGGGGCGACTGGGAACTCAGGCACGAATTCCTGACCTCCTGCAGGAGCTTAATGTCACTGTGACTAGTAGAGATTTATGCCGTCCCAACAACATATGTACAGGAGTATTCATGCGTCAAGCTGGCATCTGCTTTGTGAGTAATGGATGATAATTACAAATATGGTGATGGAAGAAATTAATAATAAGGGACCAGATCCAGATGTACGTACAAGGCCTGTACGTTTGCAGCTACGAACGTACTGACTTTGGTATTCTATATTTTGCACAGAGGAAATTAATACACCCCCCATTGATCTCCTCCGTGTGAAAGACATTTACAAGAATGGCACAATTTACATACCTATGCCCACTCGCCGTGCATATCTCGAACACATGGTAAGTGGGTCAGCACAGAATTTAGGTCCAAACGGAATTCTGTATTGGATTAATGCTGTTCTATGCAGAGTTCCTTTTACTGTGCATGTGCAGTACACACAGACAGGTGGTTTCCATAAGTGACATACAGAAATTTCCTAACACGGTTGCCAACTGGAGATCTCGGAGAGAAGAGCTAGATGTTGGTATGGGGACACATTAATAATGTGATTTATGCAAATCATGTCATTAAACCTCGCCCCCCTGTGAATCACTGCTGCAATTCCCCTAATGTTCCAGGGGGTGAGTGGGACTGGATTATTATGAAATTCAAGTCCAACCCATCCCTAGTAGCACAAGGAATTTCTATAATGGGAACCAGGGGGTAGGGACTTGCAGGAGATTTGCTGGCTCTCCCGTGATATCGGGAGAACTGCCTGAATTTCAGGAGCCTCCGGATATTCTGAGCACCCCTTGCCTAACATTGCTAAATCTGTATCCGGTCCAATTACTTCAAGTATGGTGTGTTATAAGTGAATAGGCCTAACTGACTGATTTGTCCTAGGTGAATTATAAAGCCTGATCCAGAACTGCCCAGAAAAAGACTGAAACCCATGTTTGGAAAAACATGATTATACTTGGAACACCATAGCTTTGTGTATGTGTAGGAATGTTACTGTGAGCGGAAATACAGTAAAGAAAGCATTAGTCATATCAAATGGAGTAGATTAATTGTGAGATTATCTGACAGGGAATAGTTAGACAGCAAAATGTTTCCCATTATTATTATATATATATTATATATATTGTTTATACTCACACAGAGACACAAAGCTGATTTATTGTCTCCTTGCCTATCATTTGTTGTCTATAAGCTATTAAATTATCCCTGTAGGAAGATATATTGATGTGAGACAGGCAAGTCAAACTCAAAACCCTAATTGGACCAAACAATATAAGATTGTATGGGCCACAAGAGAAATAATAAGTCTCATCCAGTCTCCCCAGTATTCCCCATCCATGACTTTCCAGCATCCCCAGTATTGCCCATCGTGTGTTTTCAGCATCCCCAGTATTGCCCATCAAGTGTTTTCAGCATCCCCAGTATTGCCCATCATGTGTTTTCAGCATCCCCAGTATTCCCCATCATGTGTTTTCAGCATCCCCAGTATTGCCCATCATGTGTTTTCAGCATCCCCAGTATTCCCTATTCAGGTGTTTCCAGTCTCCCCAGTATTGGCTTTTCATAGCTATAAGGCATCCTGTTTCCTGCTATCAGCCGATGCAGCAGTTATACAGGACAACTGAGAAGGGGTTAGCTATCAGCTGTCCTGTATAACTGATAATAGTAGGCACCCCTTATCAGCCATGATCAATGGCCCTGCTTCCATTTGTTAGATGGGGCCGCAAATGAAAAGCTTTTGGGCTGCATAAGTTTGACATGTCTTATTTATGATATAAATAGCTGTTTAGACAATCATAATAGCTATAATTAATGACAGCATAGGCCAAACAGTTATAGGAGTAGACATATTTTACATACATAGCAAGCTCCTGTCTTTTTTTTGTTAATAGCCTTTATTGAAATACAAGTGATGTAAGAGTTGTATTGTGCTTAATATATTATTCCTTTATTTACAGGGTGATTCTGGAGGACCGCTTATATGCAATGGGGTGATTCAAGGGATCTCATCTTTCATAATCCAGAGTTGTGGCAATGGAGTAGCTCCTGATTATTTCTCACGCGTGGCTCTTTTCCGAGACTTCATTGACCGTGCAGTCAGTAGTTGAATGGGAAAGATAATCTTAACTCATTCTTTGTCCACCTAAAACACGTATCTCTTCTTACTATGCTGTTGCTCGAGCTGCCTTAAATTAAACCGTTTCCAACAACTAATTCACCAATGATACTGCCAACACCACTATGTTGGCTGTTTCATTGCCATAATCCTTAAAGCAAGCATAATAAATAAAAAAATTAATTTGCTTAAACTTGATCTAGAATTACCAATCACTGGGATCTGAAAATAACCGCTTTTTGATGTTGTGCAGCGGCACAATTTAGTACAGACCTGGATCCGCAAGATTCATACATCTCTACATTTTGTAGTTCCAGCGGGTTTCTGGTGGTGGGTTAGGTGCAAGCGTTAGTGGGAGGGATACAGAGTGTATTGAAAAGTTTACAGTGCTCTACTTATGCCACCCTATGCAGACTTTTCATCCATCCCTATATTAACTGAGAACAGGTTGGAGTTTTAAGGTGGGGTACCTGGGACAGAACTCTGCTCTCGTGCAGAAGGTTGGATCCAGTGGGCATTCAACAGTGGATCTCAGAGTGCAGTGTGATCGGTATTCTAGATCCGGTAGTCTCCCCTCTCCTGCTCTCACTTGCTCTTTCCTCTGTTTTGCCAACACTCTCTCCTCTGCTTTGTTCTGGTTCTCTGCTCTGAAAGAGTGCTGATCAGTTAACCCTGCTGACAATTAAGTGCTGGCTGGTTAACTGTTGACCCTCACGACATCGTGCACCCAATTAAACAATTAACACCTATAGAGAATATGGCATATTACTGACTGGCAAATTTTATACTGCTAAGTGCTAGTAATTGTGATTGAACAAAGATTTTGTATCTGTTTTCCTAACTTGTAAGCCCTGCACATAACCCATAGGATAGATACCCCAAATGAAAATCTAAAAATGCATCTAACTTTAAGTGAATATTATATATAGATATAAAGTATTAAACATTCACTAATGGTGATCTTGGTCTGAACAGGATGAATGTTACCTCCTAGTCTCGTAAGCTTTTCTACAGACACATTTCTCAGTACCCTTCATACGAGTCAATGCTGTCACATTACTCTCTCTGTTAGAGTAAAGGGAATTATCATCTATATGTCATAATACATCAATGCTGCTTGGCTGCCTAAGTCTAAAAATAAGCATGTGGCTTTAGCAAGAAATACTTTTTTCAATAAAAGCATTTTGAAGAATGATAAATTGTCTTAAGAGCCAATAAAAAAAAACACATTTGTTTGTCTGAAAATAACGGTTCTTGAAACATATTTGTTTAATTTAAATGTTTCTGAGTATTGTTTTTTTTTAATTATTATTATCTTATCGTGTATAATGAAATGGTATAATAGTGCATGCAAAATAGGTCATTCCACTGTCTAATATTTAAAAGCAGTTTCAGAATAGCTCTATTAGTTACTAGCTGTAATGTGTTTTTACAGTGCATAGATTTATACATATTTTTTCAAACTTTTATTTGGTATATGGTAGTTATTGTGCAGTATAAACACTGAAAAATAAATACCCCAGGATTGGATAGGTTGCTTTTACCTTGCAAGCACCTGTTTATTAACTCTATATGCCATAATACTAATGGTTACACATATGCCCATTGCGTTCATGATGGCAGGACAATACTGATACACAAACATTAAATGGGGAGATTTTCACCCAAACGTTTGTGTTTTTTTAGGTCAGTATTTCCTTTCCTATGACACAGACGCTGGTGCTTAATGGCCATCACAATAAACACTTCTGTTACCTTTATCATGCATTTATTATCATGGTTACTTCTTAGTTCTTATAGGCTTTGACAATACAGTCTACTCTTAAACGAGTTGCTAAAAGGAAATTTAGCAGTCGGAACTACTTAAGATTTCTATTCATGTTGTAACATTTTTTCTGAACTCTACAAAACATCACTGTTAATGAATTGATGCATTTGTATTTGATTTATGTTTTGCAGTAAAACTCAAACATTGTACAATTTATTATACATAAGGGGTAAATAGTATCTATTGCCAAGTCTCCAAGATAGAAACTGAATACCACTCGTTTATTTCCTCTTAATGGACCTGATTCACACTTAAGAATCTTCTTAAAATAAGAACTTAAAGTCACTCCTGGGCTAAACCATGTTGATTGCAGGGGGAATTAATTTAATTGTATTCTTTGCATGCAGGGATATATCTTTGAATTTAAGCCCTGCCCCTTTGCAGCAAGCTATGGCTTCCCTCTGGGTTCTTCCAGAGGGAAGCTTTACAAAGTCGGCAACCCTGGTGTAACTACAAGGAACAAAGGAGAGGTCCGGGGCTCCAAACAAACATTATAATTTAACATGAAACAGACCCTCCAACATGAGGTTGGTACAAGATACTCCGTTCCTGAGCTTCCATCTGTCCCTCACATAGATTTAATGAATTAACTGATAATTGAAAAAAAATTTCTCCAACGCAGGTGGTTACCATAGTAACTGATTGTTGGAGGGTCTGTTTGAAAAGTGAAAACAGAATTAGGGACAGATTTACTAAGCTGCGGGTTTGGAAACCTGGAGATGTTGCCCATAGCAACCAATCAGATTCTAGCTCTCACTTTCCTATTACATACTAGAGAATGTCAGCTAGAATCTGATTGGTTGGTATGGGCAACATCAAGCCTGCACTTTAACGTTCAGAGTGACGTCTTACACTTGCACCAGTTTTGCCCTTAAAAAAAAAAAAGGTGTAAATACTGCTGTGGATCGGCCCCTTTCCTGTCTAGTATCACATGCATTTTGCTTGAGCCAATGTCCTCTTTCAGGCAGATGATGTAAACTGCCACTGATCGTTCCCTGTTTACAGCGTCCCATTGTTATGTCAGTTCTTGTGTCTGTTATCAATGTTTCCTGCTGGCAGCACAACACTTATTAAAGGGACTCTGAATTTTCTTTAAAGTTGGAGGAATTGAGAATTTTATAGCGTCTCTGCCCCATGGAGGGTAGACTAACCCCTAAAGGATACAGACACAGAAACCTGAACAAGTAAAAGTCAGAACATTTGGAGGGAGAATGGAATGTGTTTGTTATGTACATGGAATGTTGTGAGTCTACTGATGCAAGCACTAACCTGGTACATATTAACTGGCACTTGGCAAGCAGGAAATAAATAGTATTTTTCCTTAATCACATATGGGAGCCATGTCTTCAACTGGCAGCAAATAGCAACACAGATAAAAAGTGTAAAAGAGGCCAATTAGCAATGATTGCTACATTTATCAAATAAGCAAATGTCAATAATGCCACCCAACTTCCTGGTGCAGATTATATATGACATAATGCCCCACAGGTGATTATAGATGTCTGGCGCTTCCCAAAGCCAGGGAACCAATAAAAAAGGAAAGACGCAGGTGGGGATTTACTAATTTATTATTATTATTATTAGTAGTATTACATAGAGACATAGGACTTGATCCTGAGCTGCGCTCCCGTCTGTTTAGTCTGCAAGTGTACCCATCCGTCTGTGTTCGCATCCGACTGCACTGCGCCTGTAGAAAGTATATTTAAATGAGAAAAGGGGCGTTTTTCTCATTTAAATACTCTGTGCAGTGCGGTCCGGTAGCTGCTTAACAGGCCCTACGCTTACACCATCTTTGAGATGGTGTAAGCGAAAGGAGCAGCTCACGATAATTCTGACACTGTCCAAATGGTATAAATATGACCCAAGGACAGTACAGATGACAGAAGCGTCGGGATATCCGTCGGAGCAGAAGGATTTTTGTATTTTTTGCAGCAGAGACCCCCCCTGATGAGAAGCTGGCCAGACCGGACCGGACCCCCACCGGAGCAGGTAAGTATGTTTTTTTTTTATTACAAATGTACTTGGGACATGTGTTTATCTATTTTTGTGCCGGCAGTAGGATTTTTTACGTTTAATGGGGACATTTACCGAGCGCTTCGGGCCCTGGCTGGCAGGCATGTTGGTTCTCCAAGTGCCAACATGCCCTGGCATCCATGGACATGCTGGTGATTGTAGTTCTACAATCATCAGCATGCCCTGTTGGAACGATATTTATTTATTTATTTGTGTGTGTGGGGGGAGATTGTGCCGGGGGAAGGGGTTAATTTAAAATAGTTGTTTAAAAACACACTGCAGTCGGAGCAATTAAAGCTCCAACTGCTTTTTTTTTTTTTTCCAAGGCCGGCTTTTCCGCGGCCAATGCAGAGGTGCATTTTTCTAAAGAAAAACGCACCTCTAAATAGTACGTTTTAGTGGATCCGCCTTGCGCATCCGCTAAAACTCAGGATCAGGCCCCTTGTCTTAAAGTAATTATAATAAATGTTATGCTTATTACTATGGTAGGGGCCAAATCCAGACCTCCACATGTGTTCCGTCCGCAAGGAGGAATGAAAGTCCGCACTTAAGAGGGAAGTGCACTCCCCTGTCACTTCCCTCTCACGTACAGACGTTACTAGGGATTACTGTAATAACAGACAGGGGGGTGAGACTTGCAGGAGATTTGCATGCTCCTTAAATTTTGGGATTCTCCCATATATGGTCAATCCTGAGTTACTGTAAGGTCATGACATTTACACTTACCTCACATGAATCTTGTTTCTTATCCCCTGCACATATCATGTTGTCAGTGATTTTATTTTGGTAGTAATCACGGCGGTTACATAAGTCTGAGCTGATCACAGGGACTGAGGCCTCATTCAGCATGTCTGGCTTCTTTCCTGTGTGCCGTATCTTGCCCCATCCAGCTACCAGACACAGCGTACCCCCAGGGATCACAATATCTTCAGTTTGAAAAGGTAGAGGCTTCACTCTTGTGCTTTGTGGAGCTCTGACTTTTAACTTAATAACAATACAATAAAAAGTAGAAAATTAATTCATTTCTGATATTATATAAAAATCGAATTATCCTTTTGTATGTCAATGAACCAAAAATGTATCATATGCAAAATGCTGTTGTGCATGATAAATGCTTCAGTTTTGAGAAAGGCATTTTTATTTAAATTCATTGTCCGTTACTAATTATCGCTCATTATTGATTATAGGTAATGCACATTACAGGCCACTGTTCTGAAATGCTCAGCTTAAAAGCCTTTACCCTGGATCTGTATGAACTAATAAGATCTGTAATAGAGACTTTTGTTATACATTTTTAACATACAAATCAGCATAGGCTGTAGCATACCTCTCCCCCACCTCTTCCCATTCCCATCCCACAAAGTGTAAATACTTTTGCTTTCTGTCCTGCTGTCAGAAAAAGTACCAGTAAGGGTTAATATCCATGCTATGAATTTAGTGAGTCTCATCCAGAGACTAGAGATTAATTTTCCTGTGTGTTTGTTTGTTTGTCTAACGAGAAGAATAATGGAAAACACTCCTCATAGAGAGGGGAGACCACAGAAAAATCACATACATTGTGCACTAGTTCAAAGTACATAAAATTCCTTTATTATAACCATCAAAGCGTATCATGAGCAGCGAAAATATAAAAAAACACACTAAGTGCATACAAAGGGACAAACACAAAGTGATTAAAAAGTAAGGTAGTGGTGTACCAGAAACTCCTCATACATATTCAATAATCAATGAGTATAGAGAAGTGATGATAGGATCACATACAGTACCCTTAGAGTATTGAAGCTCGGAGTGCACATAGAGAAGCATCACCTGGATGAAAAAATATCAATCCAAAATCAGCGGCAGCTATCCCTAAGCCACTCTAAAATAAAATCAAAATAATAAAACCTCCTCACGGAGGTGCTTCGCTCCGCAGAGCACCTGGAGTCCCTGTGAAATAGCCACATAGATGGGATATTGCAGGCAGCCTCTGTTATAGGGTAGACTGTGATCCGGTACGGATGTCCGGACCGTCTGTACAAAAAAAATAAACACACACACGTATAGGCTGCTGCAATACTATGTGTTTTGTAACATCAGGTGCTGGTAATCTAATTATCTAATCTAATTAATCTAATATAATTATCCTTTTGGATAATAGAGAAAAAAAAATTCTTGAGAGAAAAATATTGAATAACAATTTTGTGTTATGTACTTTATATAATAGTTCATATAGGTTTTGTTACTGTTGCTAGTTTCACTTTGGGAGCATGACTCCTCCCACAAAATGGCAGCTGCACACTTCAAATAGCAGGGGTGTCTTAATACAGACCTCCTGAGTACACATATAGCAGATGGATAGGGACTCATCTGCAGGAGGTGCCCTGATGCTGGGCAGGTGAGCTTAACCCAATATGGCTATATTGTGAACTAAACCTACTTTTTATGTATGTGCTGACACATAGTGTTATATAATTTTTGTTTGGAGCGCCGGACCTCTCTTTTGCTCCTTGTAGTTCCGCAGTGGTCATTTTGGTCCTTGGCTGCACCTCTCCATTTATATATACACTTGCACACATTTCATATATTTAATTAGAAGCGCAGCCTGTGTTTTTTTGTTACTGTTGCTAGTTTCACTATGGGAGCTTGACTCCTCCCACAAAATGGCCACTGCACACTGTTCAAATAGTAGGTGTGTCTTAATGCAGACCTCCTAAATACACATATAGCAGATGGATATGGACTCATCTGCAGGAGGTGCCCTGATGCTGGGCAGGTGAGCTTGACCCAATATGGCTATATTGTGAACTAAACCTACTTTTTATGTATGTGCTGACACATAGTGTTATATAATTTTTGTTTGGAGCGCCGGACCTCTCTTTTGCTCCTTGTAGTTCCGCAGTGGTCATTTTGGTCCTTGGCTGCACCTCTCCATTTATATATACACTTGCACACATTTCATATATTTAATTAGAAGCGCAGCCTGTGTTTTTTTGTTACTGTTGCTAGTTTCACTATGGGAGCTTGACTCCTCCCACAAAATGGCCACTGCACACTGTTCAAATAGTAGGTGTGTCTTAATGCAGACCTCCTAAATACACATATAGCAGATGGATATGGACTCATCTGCAGGAGGTGCCCTGATGCTGGGCAGGTGAGCTTGACCCAATATGGCTATATTGTGAACTAAACCTACTTTTTATGTATGTGCTGACACATAGTGTTATATAATTTT
>WWET01001654.1:337432-348099 GCA_011038615.1 Limnodynastes dumerilii
AATAAGATTTGATGAAATTAAGTAGGGGGGGGGGAGGGATAAATAAGGAAAGGGAAATAAACCAAACAAGCCCAGTATATCGGGCTGAAGTGGGCGCCACAAAGGGGCGTATGACGCCACCACCCAAGTAGGGGCGGAGTCCCGCATGGAGGAAATAGGAAGGGGGTATCCCTAGGGTGGTCGAAAGCAAAACTTAGAAAGTCAAGGATAATATTACCAAGCCCTTGGAATTATAAATACTGAGATGTGTTCATTACCCAAGTACTAAAGGACCAATTTATGAGGTAAGAAAACACACCAATGGTACCAAACAATTTTTTTGTAAAATTGTGAACCATAGGTGAAATAGTTGACATGCTAAGTAAAATGGTAAATGGCATGAACTGCCGATTTGCATCACATCGTCTTCTAACAATGCAGCTGCAAAAGCTGTGTTTTTTTTCACAGCTCCAATGAAGACAATGTGGATACTTCAAGAACTTAAGATACGATTGCTGCAATGGCGACAAGTAAGATTTCCCCTATGTCAAGGAATCACAGGGCAACAACCATGGTCTGGCATTTACTGGAGCCCCTGATGGTGGGGACTTTCTTGGCCGCAAACCACAGCAGGTCGCTAAACAGGTATCAGCCCTGGCGTAACGGGGGAAGCCGGTCAGAGGTAACAAAGTATGAACAGGAGACTGGAATCCGGAGTGGCTGAGGAATGGCACACAGGGATGCGGGTGGTAAACATGAGGAATGGAGACTGGAACAGAAGTACCATGGGTCGGTACTGGAGACAGGATTCACAAACAAAGGAGCATGAGGAAAACACTGGAGTAGTACACACAAGGCAAACCAAGTGAGCCTGATACTCTGGCACTGGAGAGCAGGGATGCTGGGATTAAGTGGACTGATCTTAATGGGTTGAACTGTGCAGGGTCTGTGTTGAGATGTTGCTAGGCAGCAGCACACCTGCACGGCACTAATCACAGCAAAAGAGCAGAGAGCAGGAAAGGCTGAAAAGACATGAACTGCGATACCCTAGCTCTAACTCTTACCCTAACCCTCCTCTTCTGTCAGCCTAACCTTACCCCCCATGTCTCAAATCCTAATACCAACCCTCCCTAACCCTAACCATCCTAGACCCTCAGCCTAACCTTAACCCTCCCCTCTGGAGTCTAACCCTAAGCCTTCCTGCAGGGCCAGCACTAAAGTATGCAACGCCCGTCTGCAAAACTATAACTTGGTGCCCTCAGTGAGTGCAATGCACCCTCACTGTAGTACAGATGTTCACCACATAGCTCCACCTATGTAAATATCAGTCACCAGAGTCACTCTAGTGTTTGAGATTTACATAGAAGAGAGAACGGGCCTCCCCCTCTTCTCATGAGTGAAAATGGCTGCTCTGGTCATCTTATCTTCTCTTAACCCCTAAAGTGGTATTGCCTCTCCAGCCCGGCACTGGGCTGCACCGCATCTCCTCGCAGATGGCGTTGTCCCAACCATGCCTTTCTGTCCCCTAGCCTAACCTTAACCCTCCCTCCTCTTTAGCCTAACCATTCCACATGGTATTTATTGCATTTACAATATCTATGAAAATAAAATTCAAATAAGCAACTACAAAATAATAGGTTCATGAGAAGTGTTGCTGTTACCTTAGTGCAGTGCTATAGGAGTCCACTGTTGGTACCCTTGAGTTCCAGGATGCCTCTCCAGATGATGCACCATGTGCTGGTGTTGTGTGCCTGCATGACTGTTGGACCTTGAACCTGTACATATCATGACTTGGCTTAGGGAGGACTCTAACGTTTCTGATGATGATACAACTAATGCTGGTTGCAGAGACACAAGCAAAGTTTTACAAGGAGAGACGTGAACTCACTGTTTTTGGCATTGTGGCTGATTTGCTTCTTTTCTGCCTTTCATATCCCCACTATCCATTTACATTGGAACGCTGAATGCAAAACAAGGCTTGAATTTAGAAGTGAGCGGTGAATAACTGCATGCTGTCCTAACATCTACGCGGCAGAGAACAGCGGGGACCAGACATCGGAAGGCACAGAGAGACTGTTTACTTTCGTTTCCCTGCGCAACAAACTGTAAACTAGATTATCTTGTCTGCTTATGGTTAAAGTAGAGGCTGTGATAACGGACTGTGTTGGAGGCTAAAGACTGCACTGTAAAACCACCTGAACCTTGATCATTTACAGTGGTGCCATTATTAATTAATCTTGGACCTTTTACATTGTCACCTCTAATACACTTCCCTATCAGATCACCAGCGCGGGTTTTTGAAGAGTACCGTGTCACACTCTTTACACTGAGGTTGGGCTGCATAGTGGTTTATTGTAGCGCTGAATTCCCCTCTTAACTTTTGATTTTCCAGATATCATATATTGCAATGATAAGAATGGGGTGAGATAATCACAATGAAAACAGAGGTGAAGTTCATTAATTACATATATGATTCCAGTCATCAGTAACTTCTAGAAACCAGTATACTTTAGAATAAACAGGACCTAAATATATGACATAGAATATGAAAGTTCATTCACAGCGTATTACGCAATATAAAAACATCAATCACCAGAAGTAAAGGTGGCCATACACTAGACGATTATCGGCCCGATTTCCCAATTATTGGGTGATCGGGCAAATAATCGCTCTAGTGTATGGTACAGATAAATTTTTAAAACGTCAAATAAACGCACCAGAAACGCTCTGGTGCGATTATTTGATCGTTCAGCATGTTTGATTTAAAACGATATTTTAAGGGAGCCAATCAGCAAGCTGAATGGCTCCCTATCCTTGTAATAGACACTGTTGCTGATCTATGTATAAAGCTGCTCTGACAGCTAGAAGTATACCTTCAAAGCTGTCAGAGCAGCATAGTGCATAGATCTGCAGCAGGGTCTATTGCAGGGAATAGTACAGAGAGGGACCAGCCGAACCCGCGCTGTGTGAAGCACAGATCCGGAAGATCCCTATCTCTACTACTCCCTGCAATAGACGCTGCTGCAGATCTATGCACTATGCTGCTCTGACAACCTTGAAGGTATACTTTTAAGCATGTCAGAGCAGCTTTGCATATGACTCTGCAGCAGCGCCATAGAGAGCGCTGCCTCTCCCCTCCCCTCTTCTGCTAGGATTATCGGTCCCAGCAGAAGAGGTGTATGGTGCCGATAACAGGACATTTCCCTTGCGGGAAATCGTCCCGTTTATCGGCCCACCCCCTGCTGGGACCGATAATCGTTGTAGTGTATGGCCAGGTTAAGATCTGGAAGTCAGTGGCCCCCTTTAGCGGGAGAATATGCCTGCCACACTGCAAAAATGTCCAGGGATCAAAACAAAGATCTCAAGGTGTTTTCAGGGCATCCCCCATGTTTTGGTTTTAGTTTGTTGTGTTTTTGTTTCAGCTTTGATATTGGATCTGGATTTGTTAAAAAAAAAATAGTGCTAAAATCATGTAATTTACGTTTTTTTGTGTTGCTACACTGTATTATTAACATCAATCGGTGTTTTTAATTATATATATATAATCATAGGCAGCACTAAAATGGAGTTCTGAGTGAAGAAAATAGTATTTTGCCTTGATTTGCGATTCAAGTTTTGTGGGAGAAACCGTCCTTGGTTGGCCTCAGAACCCCTATCAGATTTATTTTTATGGTTATAGGTGTTTTGTGTCAATTACCAACAGTTTATACAATGTTTTGAAGCTTTACATTTATAATAATTGATGTAGCATTTAGGCTCGAAGCTGAACTAATGCTCAGCCTGTAACTACTGACTACAAAAATAATAGCTGGTACATATAAATAGTTCTCATTTACTCATAGACTGACCCCAAATTGCACAACCTAATTTCATCAAAGATACTGTAAACAATGAAAATCTCATTCTAAAAACCAATCCCTTTTGACATGTGATTATCTTAAAGGTTAGAAATTTGTACAGAGGATTTTTCAGACATGGATTATAGATAATATTATTTCATGCATTATTTTCCTCTGCAAGGATTATACATTGAACCTGGATTAATCCCAAATGTGGGCCTTCCCAGCCAAAAGAATTTCAAGCTTGTCAATAAGGCAATAAGTTAGCGACATTGACTTGTCTGTCTGTGACACCAGGGACCAGATCCAGACTTAAGAAAAATGGTTGTTCTCCTCTCTTGAAGAGCACATTTTGTGACAATGTTGTGACAGTAAGGGCATGCTTACTCTGGGGACAGTATGGAAATCTTACATATGGTCCTGCTATAGTAATAACATATGTGCAGGTAGTGGACTTTCCTCGCCTGCATTGTAGTCAGAATACAGCTGGGATTCATCACTGATTCTCCACTGCCTTTGGCCTTAGATCTCTACGTGCAGCAAAAGTGAAGGTATGGACACTGTCCCAGGTGTATCGAAATAAAAAATTTAAGATGCATAGCAAAAATATGTTCATTTGCTCATACTGGTGTGCTGAAAACCATATTAATAAAGGTATTTCATGGTATAGAAATGATCATGATCACAATGGACAGTATCCAGATCACCACAAAATGGCCCATCCTCCAGATCCAGACTTAATGGAAGTGTTTCCAATAGTGAATGGGATGCATACAGGGGTAGATCCAGAGCTACATACGCAAGCGATTTTACGCTAGCCATTGACGTAAAATCACACATCAGTATTTACTGCACATGCGCGCGGCAGATGTTATACCATGTAACTTAGAGCGTACGGGCCAGTCACTTATCAACTACGAACAAAGGGGCGTGCCAGCAATAAGACACCCGTAATTACGCTTCGGGGGCAGGGTGAGGCATTTAAATCGTACAGTATGGTCGGGCTTAGGCGCATAAGTACGTGTAGCCTTTACGTACGTCAGTAGTTACGCTGTGTAAAGTTAAGGTAGGGTTTGGGAAGCGTAATACGGCCAAAGTACGTACGAGCAAGGGAAGTGCATAGTAAATACGCTACGCAAAGTAGCGTAAAGGAAACGTAGCTCTGGAGCTGGCTCACAGTGTGTATGCTAGGTAAGAGTAGGAGAGGTATGGTAATTGTACAGTAAGTGCTGGTTTCAGCCCTTACATACAATCGAGATATTTGCACTGTCCCCATTTTACATAGGGATGAAGCAGAAATATTATGGTAGGGCCCTGCAATATTCACACTTTAGTAAGTGTGAAATCTAAGTGTGTAAATTTACAATTAATCAAGTAAAGTCTCGTTTTTATACTCGTATGCTCATTTCACATTATGTGCTAGACTTTAACAATGTAAAGTTGCTATTTTTTGTATATAGCTTGAGAATATTTTTTTTTTTTAAACTAATGACCTTAAATTTTTATAACAAACACATTTACATCTATATAACTATAGTGGTTGTTTATTTTGGTTTTTAATTTTTACAATTATTGTTTTGTAAATGTTTTATGAAACTTTCTATATGTAGTGGATCATTATTTTTATAACTTCATACGGCATTTTTTTAATGTTTTTTGTAAAGTATGTCATGTTTATTTTTAATTCTTTTTTTTTTTTATGGTTATTTTGTATTACAAATGTTAATGACAGTACCTGATGTTTTTAGAAAACAAATGTAAATTACTTTTCCAGAGCCTAATCAGTGAGTTTAGTTATGTATCTTTGATTCATAAGCACCATTACGCACGAACGATTCACAGCTTATAAAGTCCGCACGTACCTAATTATACGCAGGAAAGACTTATGTCCTTACTTTCCACTGCCGACCCGCTGGGAGTTGTTAATCGGTTTCTTTTTTTTCTCTGAATCAGTATTGTGGATTTTTCACGTGCGTACAGGGCCAGATTAACAATGGGTCTAATGGGACTACAGCCCCAGGCCTCCATCTAAAAATAGGCCCTACACACACTTCAGTGCATAAGGATGAATGTCAGGAACTGACATTCTCCCCCAAAGTATACTGTAGAGTGTGGGCCCTTGATCATTTTCAGCCCCAGGCCCACAGGGCCCTCAATCCGGCCCTGCGTGGGTATATTTAGATAAGTTCGACATTTTACATTTAAGGGCCAGATTTACTAAGCTGTGGGTTTGTAAAAGTGGAGATGTTGCCCATAGCTACCAATCAGTTTCTAGTTGACATTCTCTAGTATGTAATAGGAAAGTGAGAGCTAGAATATGATTGGTTATTACAGACAATGGGGTAGATCCAGAACTACGTTTGCCGTACGTTTACTCGCGTAGCGTATTTACGCATGTGTACCTTCTATACACTCCCCTTGGCACACCCCTTGAATGTACGTATTTTGTCAAGATACGCTTTCCAAACCCTACCTTAACTTTTGCCTACGTAACCGATGTCATCCGCTCACGTACGTATGGGCAACACGTATTTACGCAGCTAAGCACGCCCATACTGTACACTTTAAATACAAACCCCCGCCTACATAGTGTAATTCAGACGTATTTTTCTGAAACGTAAAATTGGCACGCCTACACGTAAGTATTTACGTGGCACATACGTGAATGACCCATACGTTCACATTTATGCTACGGTGCGTATTTTCTATGGTGCGCATGTGCAGTACTTACTAAAAGCAGATTTTACATCTCCGCCACGCGTAAATTCGCTCACAAGCATTGTTCTGGATCTGGCCCAATATCTTTTCCAATTTTCCACTTTTCCAATCCTGCAGCTTAATAAATCTGGCCATAAGTGTGAATATGGTCCATAGTAACTCCCTTATGTGTGAGGAGTGTGGCCTTGCATGCAAGGGAGTTAGGATACAGTGGGACCTGGCTTTGGTTCTCCACTGATGCTGTGCTTGGAGCTCCAAGTGGAGGTATTTATCTAGTCCATTAATACAAATATAGGAACTCCAGATATTTTAAAACTACAAGGGACATAAGAGCGAATCCAAAGCTTGAAAATAAGAGGAAAGCAGATGGAAATTTACACCTTTCCAAAACTATGTTAGATTTCAAGGGAGAAAAAGACCCTTTGACTATCAATTGATCATGCAGAGAAAGAAACACAGAGCACCATTTCAAAGATAATAGACTTTATTATTCCAAATGACTTACTCTTATATTAAAAGATTGAAATGTACAAATATGCGTAACGAACATTTCTGTGTTTTATTTTACAGATAGAACAGTAGAGTTTGTTACTGGTTTATGGCAGTTTGTTTCTGTGGCAAGCAGATTAACCCCTGCCTTTCACGCACCTGTTTAACATTTACCTATAAATTGATTGAGCAACTTCCATTCTGTTTTTATACAGTTGTAATTAAGGGCTGGACACGCACGGAGGTCTGTCAGTCTGCAAGGAAGAGTGGAATGAACTCCCCTGTTACTCCCCTCTCTTGTGTGGAGGATAGCTCAGTTACGCTGCCATAATACAATAATACAGGGTTAAGTCTATCATGCGGTCATGACTGAGCTACCAAATGCAAATTAGAATATACAGCTATCTAAAATGTAATTCAATTAAGATGCAGTTTGACGAGAGAACAAATAATATGAATGGCTGTGAATCACTGTAACTAATTATAGAAAATAAAAAAGGGGGGGGGACCCCTCACAGTAATGCTTTGCTCCCTAACGAGCCCTATCTGTTCCGCAAACAGTTGCAACAATATCAGTTCTTGAGCTATGTTCTTCGGTCCGTGGCTCATGTACAAGCAGGGAATAGCAAGTGTTAAGCCAATTTCAGAGGAGGCAATCACAATCAACAATGGAAGGATGTCAGGCACAAGTGGATAGTGTGTGTGTGTGTGTGTGTGTGAGTGTATATGTATATATATATATATATATATATATAGCAACTGAGTATAGTGTGTACGTGTGAATCAGCATGGTCATCAGGACTTCCAATCATCAGTGAGATTGTAAGAGCCATTGTATTTCAAGCATTATTGTATAAGTGTATTCAGTTTAATATTAATCACTCAAATATTTCCAAAGTTGTGCATAAAAAAATGCAACAAATTTTATATAGTCAAAAGTTTTATGATCTTCATTGCTCTCTATAGGATATGGTCATATTTCTCTGTGCATTTATGATTTACAAATATATCTATCTATATAAAAGCCATTCTGCTCCTCACCATTATACGCATGCGTAGTGGCGTCCACACATTAGGACACTACTGCGCATGCCCAACGGTGAGGTGCAGAAAAAAACTTTAAAAAAAAAAAACACAAACACATTCCACCCTCTCCCTGTGAGCCTCCTTTTACTTACCTTTAGCAGAGGCAGGAAGCTGCCAGTATCGGGACCAGCCGCCAGGGGTCCCTCCTCTGCTACCTAACAGGGACAGGCTGTTGCTAGGGAGCAGAGGATGGACTCACCACCTCCATCTGGGGGGGGTCTGGAGACATGATGGAGATACCGGGGGGTGGGAAGAAATGAATGGGCAATATTTTTCCTGTCTTTATGATGGGTTTTAGACTAGTCCCTACATAAACATTATGTATTGTGTCTCACCAAAGACGGATCCTGGGGATACTGTGGGGGTGGGAGAAGCTGGAGCCACATGATGGATGATACTGGGGAGGCAGGAAACACATGATGGTGGACCCGAGGGGGCTGGAGATTTGACTGGGATACTGGGGGGCTGGAGACACATGATGGGGGATATGGGGGAGCTTAAGACACATGATGGGGAATACTGGGGTGCTTAAGACACATGATAGGGATACTGGGGGAATGGAGAAACATGATGGGAATACTGGGGTAGGGGAGCTGGAGACACATGATGGGGGATACTGGGGAGCTGGAGACACATGATGGGGATACAGGGAGCTGGAATGACATGAATATGACATGAATAGAAAATGGCTGAAAGAGGCTGGAGAAAAATTAATGGGCAATATTTTTCCCGTCTTTATGACGGCTTTTAGACTAGTTGTTTATAATTGTCACCGAGAAACATTTTTCTTGTACACCATTGAAATTATTGTATCACTGCAATGTCATCAATAAAAGAGTTAAAAAATATAAGATTTTTCTGAATAGCACTGAGGTATTAGAGGTATCTGTGACACTCCCTGCAACATTTTAGGGAGCAGATTCCACCTTTTAGAAAAAGATACAACTTTTGTTTGATTGGCATTTGCTTTTTCTATTTGATAAAAGGCTTAGATTATTTGTATTCAGTTTATTTGGGACTTATTGTTATGGTTAAATTAGAACTGAATGAAATCAATAAATATCACCCACAATAGTACATGAAAATAATAATGACTAACGTTATAACATTTTATGCAATGTGATCATATACAATCACAATATTAGCCACTAGTGCACAAAATAGCAACACTTATGACAGCATTTATATTATAAGAATTTACTCATTTAAATAAATTCACAGTTGTTGTTGACGGAGGTTACATTTGTTTGGACACAAACACATGGTTATACAAAGCACAAAAATGTTGTCCAAGGAACAAAGGACCTGATCCAGAATTCCACAAAATGACTGACTTCTATTTGCGGAAAACAACCACCTTTTGTGTGTGCCATGTGCATTAGGTGATCCAGACATCCTGTGCCATACACAGTTTAAATGTGGACAAATTTAAAGGTAGGGTCCAAGGATAGTAAGTCTGAGCATGCAAGGGGAGTGGTTTCCCTCGCATGCATAAAAGACTGGATACAGTGGGTATGCACCATTGGATCCCTGCTGTCAATCAAAGTCTCTATACATTGTTATTCAGCAATCGCTGTGCAGGCAAACAAAATAGAATCAGGTATGGTCTTCTTGATGTTCTGGTCACTTTCAAGCATGTAAAACAAAAGTAGGAAAGAACATAGTGTGATCCGTTTTAAAACACTTTATTTCTACAGAACATCTGCTATTGACATTATTAAATAGACAACTAGCAATAATAAAAAACTAGCAATAATAGAAAATCCAGCTATAGTACTACAGTTCCCCCCGCGGACCAGATGCCGCTCGGATCTTTAGATGGTAAATTAAAGTCTCTGTCCAGACTGGCCCGGGTATCCACTCCAAAGTGGTCACTTTGAGAAAGGACCCCGGAGGGTTTGAAACGCGTGAGTGGAGCCAAATCAGCTGAACACTGAGGACCTCACCGACGGCAGATGCAACATCGTTTCTCTGGAAGGAGTGGATACCCTGGGCGAGTCTAGACATCTGGAATCATCTGATTACTAAGTAGCCAACGGCTTTCTAACATTGCTTTTCAATTGAACTTGTTTCTAATCATTGAACTTGATGACAAGTATAGCTCCCTTGGAAAACCTCCCAGCTACAATATCCTACTTTATGCATTTGATATTTTCACACTCAGCACTTTGTTATTTTAATTGATATATATATATTTTTCTTGTTGTTTTTGCTGTTTTATTTTTAATATAAGTAAGATTTTCTGTGCAGCGCTACAAAAATATGAACACACAGCTTATATAATTAATAGCCACAATTTATTAATACAAAATTAAAACTCAATAATCTGAAATCCTCCAAATTAATTAGAAAGATAAACAATGTTATTTAATTAGTAGCGTTTAATCCAGAAGCGTACATACATATGCATACATGCATGCATGCACATGCGTGCGTATATACTCAAACAGAAAACCAAAATAAACCAACAGTATACATTATTATTATTCATCTTGGAACATGTATAAAAATACATAGAAATATATATATATATATATATATCCGTCCCCCATTCCA
>WWET01001655.1:7169-22596 GCA_011038615.1 Limnodynastes dumerilii
ATATATATATATATATATATATATATATATATACACACACATTCAGAGGAAGTGCTGAAAATAGCTGGAGACTTATGGATGTTGCCTAGATGGCAGAAAATCTAATTATTACTATAGCAAACTATTTACTTACCACATTTCAACTGTATATGGATATGGCATGTGCAATAAAGGACTGCACCATGCCTGTATACCACAGATTTAAAAGGCAGATTATGTAACTAGCATAATTAGCACCAGCACCTATACATCTATAGAAGACACAAGCCGATACACATTAAACTCCACTACTATTGTTTTATATATGGCTTCAGTGCAAGGCACTACAGTATAGTATGCTTTAGTCAATTTTATATCAAGGTATTGTCATTTTGTGTCCCAGAAGATTTTAGGACATGTACATGGCTTCCAATGTAAAGAAATACTAATTAAAACATTTGTCTGTAACTCTTTTTCAACACCCTATTACTAATAAGGCACAACACTTATGGAAATCAAATGCTAATAAATAAGGTTGCATATACATTTAATATTATTGTCTTCTAACAATAAATTGTATGTAAAGATCTTGGCAAAGCAGCCTGAGAATCTACTTCACTAGCACCAAGGCAGGATTGTCATCAAATGGACTGAATAAAGTTTTCCTATAGGCAGGTATACAAATCACAATCAACTCTGTAAGGCCCCAGTGCTGGCAGCCTCCAACAGCCCTTTAAGAAGAGGAACTGAGAAGAAGGGTAATGCAAAAAGGAAAGGGAAAAGGGAAAAAATGTGAAAGGAAAAGAGAAAAGAAACAAAGAAAAGAAAACTTATCAGGGGTGCGAGTGATAAGAAGAAGTTAAGTTGTAATATGAAGTGTAAGCGGAGAAAATTCAGAGAATTAGAGACATAGATAAATGCATTGAGATAACACTTCTCTTATTTTACCAATCAATTTAAAGAAGGACTGTTGTCCCAGCAAGTCCTTCCTTAAGCAAGTCCAAGAAGAAAAGGGTGATTTCCTGTCTCAGCCGCCTTAAATAGACAATCCACCAGCAACCCCTCCCAGCACTTGTTGATCAGCCAATCCAACAGAATGAGGTGAGTGATGTGACACCCACACACAGGGAGTTTATCTGTACTCAAGTTAAATCCTTAACCCTCTATTCACCTTAGCGCTGTATCTTTTTTTCTTAATACACACCCTTCCATACAGCAGCTAGGTAATTAGGTTTTAAAGTTTATTTGAATAGCGCCTGTTGATCTTTTTTCTTTTTTTAACTTTTTGGTGAGACATTTTAATTTATACCAAGCCACATGAGGGGTGGTTTTCACCAAAAGCAGAGTGAATGATCTATGAATGAACTAAAGCATTTCAGCTTAATTTAGATAATTTCAACTTAATAGAGTGGTGTGTACTAGATGTGTCTGCAGCTGTCTAGTCATCTGGGATTGGCATCTCTGACCCTGTCTACTGTTAAATGGAATGCAACAGTAGTACAGTTTGGCTAATGGTAGGCACTCGAGGATTGCTTGTATAATGACTTTAATGGGTATGATTAATTAAAATCCAAAGTTAAAAGGTTGAAAAACTGTTTAAAATCATTTAGAATTGTCTCTTGATTTTCCTAGTAACAGAGATACATAATGAGAAGTAATAATGTAATGCAAAGATGTTAACCTTTACTCGCTAATTTTGTGAAATATTAGTACTAACTTCCAGGTGGCCAGAATATAATACCTAAGAGCCTTGAAAATGGTTCCTGTAAACCTTTTTTTTATCAAATTATATTACTTTTAAATTACATTTCTATTCTTGAATTTAATGGGTTTTATCATCCCATCTGTATAACGTTTGACTTAAGTAGTGAAATAAGAAAAAAATTTGTGCTTGTGAAAAAATATCACTCAGTGCATGTTTACTATAATAACCTTCTCCGGACTATAAAGTATTTAATCCCTAAATATGACATGTGTGTTAGATTCATGCTTTAAACACTTACATTTGCACATTATTTGGTTGTTAAGTGACAGACACCATGTAAGCAGCTGTGAAAAGCACAGTTGGTAGATGCATATTCTCCACTCTCAGGAAATGAGATGCACCGAGAGCTAGGATATCTGAAGATGTGCATTGGATGAATGTGTATAAATTAGTGTCCAGCCTCCACCACTTCACCGCTACCTACTTCATTTGCACTTTTCTGCTGTGTTTCTAAACATACTGCTATTATCCTCATTTATAACTTTAACTATTTATGTGAGTATATATACCTTGTTGTATGTGCACCCTGACAGGTGCTTTCCCTCAAAAAATTGTCATACCCGGCTCATCTCTCCACTCACCATCATCGTCTGGTCGCAGTTTCAAGTTTCACCAGAGGGGTCTCCAGTGCTGCTTACCTCAGTATAAAAACCAGCTAACCCCACTTATCTTTGCTGGTTCATTGATGTTTTCTGCCCTTTCTGATGTGGTTACTGCCTGTCAGTTCCTGCATCTTCACACTGAGCCCCAGCTCTTCTAGCTGGCTTGCTTCTTCTCTGTTCCAGTTCTCCCTGGACTCCATGCATTCCTAGGTTCCTGCTTCCATATCATCTTGTTTGCATCCTCTGTGTCTTAGTATTTCAGCATTTTTGTACCCTCTACTCTCTACTCACCGCAAGCATTTATAGTGTTCCAGCTCTGTACCTACATTGAGAGTACTCCTGTATTGCATTACCTGAAGACTTTGATATCATTTCTTGCTTCTCCATTGCCTGTGGACTTTAATCACACAAGTTGTTCCTGCATTGTTCTGAACTATAATTCCATCTGTTACTCTGGCACTTAATTTTAATTCCTGTATTACCAGTTCATTGCTACCTTATCCCAGACACCAGTATTTACCATTCACTGTTACTGTTAGTTTGTGTGCTTTTGCATTCAGTGTATTCCAGAGGGGATGCAGTCACCGCTGCAAGACTGCTGTTTCCGAAATAAAGACTGCTGAAAGCTAATTTTTGTCTGTCTCTATTTCGAAAATAGTGCTATTTTACTTACCCTTACATTCATTCGGAAACGCCATTGCAGAACTGTCGCACCACCGCATACGCATCAAACCGACAGGTAAAGAAGACTCTATGTAGAGCCTTAGGGTTAGGCTGCTGGGAAGGGAATCCTAGGGATAGGCTGTGGGGAAGGGAGTCTTAGGGATAAGATAATGTAAGGGAGACTTAGGGTTAAGGTAATGGAAGGGAGACTTAGGGTTATGACAGTGTTTCCCAACACTGGTCTTCAGGGATCACTAACAGTGAATGATTTCCAGGTCTCCTTGCTGGAGCACAGGTGTGTTCATTACTGACTGACATATTTTAAAAGTTCCATAGATGGTACTCATTATATCACTTGTTCTGTGTGGAGGCCTGGAAAACATGGACTGATAGTGATCCCTGAGGACCAGGGTTGGGAAACACTGGGTTAGGCTAATGGAAGGGGGGAGGGGTTGAGTAATGGAAGGAGAGGGTTAGGGTTAGGTTAAGGGTTGGGGTTACATTAATACTCACCATTCACTATTCACTGTTCCATCTTCTTTCTTCTGTGGATCAATTGCTTCTCCTCTACGAGGCAAAAGGGCTTCTGTTATTCCATGTGCTCTTGTATCCAATGTATTCTGGAGAACCTTCACTGCTATTGCTTACTCCATGTGCTCTTGTATTAAGTGTGTTTCTGCACTGTCTGAACTTTATTCATATACTTGCAAAAAACGTCATTAGTTAGAACTACTTTAGTCTCTGTGATCTTAAAAATCCAATGAAAAAAATGTCTGATTAAAGATATAGGAGGATCAGCATAAAGGGCTCCTAGAAACATGCTCTCTCCCTTAAACCCATGCACTGTGGATATTTAATTGAACCTGGATAATTTAAGTTTCAGAGCATCACCAAACTGCATTTTAGGTTTTGCATTTTGTTCATTCAGCTCTTGGCAAAAGTCCTCCTAACTGTGTACAATCAGAAGCTGAATAGTAGCTCTCCATGGTACTGAACATATATATATAGCAGCGGTTCTCAACCATTTTTGGGAGAATATCATTTGCTCACTATGGAATCTGTCAATTACCATTTTGCATATCATGCAGACACATATCCACGATCCATATATTTTTTCTGGGTCTTTGTTATTCTTGTTTACATATTTTTGCAGTGATTTTAAGGTGCAATTTCTACATATACCAATTAAACCCCAAAATATTTTATTAATTATGTCCTCGGCCATTTGGTATTGTACTTTCTTACACTTTGCCCAGATGCAGTGGTACTAGTAACATTGGATGAGAACCCCTGATATATACTATTTAAGGTTAATGGACCTTTCCAATTTTTCCTTGACTAACGTGTTCAGATCACATTTCATCCACGTTTGCTTTTTACACCTGCGAAAGCCCAGTCAATCCTATAAGTGGTTTTGTCTTGGACTAATAATGAAGATTTGTCTGCATCCAATAGGATGAAGCCTTGTGCGGACATGAGGGATAGGCAAACATGGTCAAAGCCAACTCCATTTCCAACTCCCTATTGCAGAATGTTTGCTCACAGCAAACCTAAGTGAGGACTTATCTGTATTTCTCTCCTAAACAGGACTCCAACATTCATAACAAGTTGCAATTGAGCTTTAGACACCAGCAACAATTGCACCAGCTAGCAGTAAGAACCGGTAGGAAAGATCAGCACAGAGTAATAGAATGGTCTTTCCTAGACTCCACCATAGGATTACAATGCCACAATTTGCATTAACCACTTCCACAGTTGAGAATATGAGGTCACCTTTAAAACATTTTAAGGGACACTTTACGTTCAAATATGCTCCTGGTGATTGTCACAATATGTTCTGTATCTAGCACTTTTGTAGAAAGTGTACACAATCTGAGCAATAAAAAAAGTAACAATGAAAAATTCCTAATTTTGTAAAATTGCTGATTAGCAAGTAAATAACCTATTCTTTGTATTATTTCTATAGAGTACCCCTGTAATGCAAGCACTTGTTATTCAGTTTACGAATTTATTTGAACAATCAGCCATAAGTTATTGATCAAACAAGGACACCTTGAAATATAAACATACACAAATATGCATTTGTTGTTTCTTAAGGTCAAACTAATTTATGATCAGTATGGCACCGTGACCTAATAAGCAATTAATGTATAAGGATAACCCTCTATGCTTGAGGCTAAAAATGACAAGCAGAGTTTGCCTCTGGAGTGCTGAGTATCTAAACCTGGGTTCTTTAACACAATGGGCTGGATCCAGAACAACGTCCGTCATCCATAATATGTCCGTCAGATGTAAAAAATGGCTGCTGCGCATGCGTAATAACTAATGAACGTAATCTACGTATCGTTTTGTTACATAGATTGCGTATATGCAGTCTTTAAGACCGCATATATGCAATCTACGTAACGAAACAATACGTAGATTACGTAAATTAGTTACTACACATGCGCAGTAGCTATTTTCGGCATCTGACGACATATTATGGGCGACGGACGTTGTTCTGGATCCAGCCTAATGTGACCAATGCCAAACAAGTCGGCCAATGACTAGCAGCAACACTGCATAACAGTTGATCCAGGTTAAAATACTTTATACCCCTTAACCAACCCAAACTTTATAAGTTATAACTGAAGAACACAGCCCATGAATAGTTTTGTCTTCGATGATCAGTGAGGTCTAATACTAGTTAATTGAATGCTAACTTTGTATTCCATTCTCTGATGGATTACCATAACACTCATCAAAGAGGGGCCAATTGTGGCCTTCCTGGAAAAAAGACAGGTATTTGGGGAAAAAACCTTTACCTACATAAATAAAAAAAACTTTCAAAATCAAGTGAAACATGCTGGTTTCATCTGCAGGGTTTAAGCACTTATCCAGAACTCATTTTAAAGTTTCTTTAACAATTACCTAAAAGAAATGTAAACTTTTTTTCAAATCAGTATATTTATGTATAATATTAAAGCAAAGCTTATAAAAATGTTGTGTAGTGTTATAACTATTTGTTATGTTATTATAAAAAATATAGTATGAATATATAAATTAGATGCAATTTTTTTATATAGCAAAATTTCAATGAATCATTGAAAAATAATTCCTTATGAACAGGTGACATTACTTAGACACTAAGGGCCAGATTCACACTTATGAAGCTTCAGCTTCTTAAGTGCGGAATTTCCTGAAACGTGCATAGTAGTTCATTTACGCAATCTGCTTAGTTAGGTACGTAGATTCACTCCGTTCAGTCTTTAAAGATCGCACAGCGTAATTTAGTCAGAAGCAGGCAGCCTAATGCCACCTTGGGGTGGACTTAGGTAGAAGTGGGAGAGGGGTGGGATTTAGTTTAGCCGGGGTTAGCGGGGGAGGGTTATTTCATGCGTATTTTCCCTCTTAAGAAGGAAACTCTGCACTGTTACTTAAGGAAACCCTATGGCACTCTTAAGTGCCATAAGGTTCCTAAAAACGGGTAGTGGGTTAGGGGCAGGACGGGTGAGCTAGGTGCAGTTCTGTCTGCACCTAACTCACTCTTAAGTGCGAATACTGTCCTAAGGGCCCAAATCAACTGACCACGATGTATGGTCATGGGGCCTGATCCAGACCTACGCCGATGCGCTGTGCTTACTAAAGCACAGCGTATCAGCGTCCACTCTCCCCGACACTCCCCCTGTGCGGGCGTATTTCCCATTGCTTACGCCGGCTGAAGGCTACCCTAACTTCAGCCGGCGTGAGCAATGGGTAATACGCTCGCACACGAGCGTACTACCGCTAAGCCCTCCCTCATTATATTACCTCCCCCGCCCACCTTCACTAACCTTAACGTAGGGACGCTAGGGGGACGCCCCCTCCAGCGTCCCTACGCTGTTCCTACGGACGCCCGATCGTTGATCGGGCATTGCCGTAGCTACGCCGTGCAACATCTGCCGGGCGCATGCGCAGATCGGCTTTTCCTAGCGACGGCGGGCGTAGGTCTGGATCAGGCCCATGGTGCTTAATTCATGAATTTGCATCGTATAGTAGTTTTGCTAATCTGCGTACTTATTCCCTTCTTATCTCATCTCATCTTCTTATCTCATCACATTACTGCAGAGTTTCACCTTTTTTAGGAGCAAATCCTAATGATAGATCTGCCACATGGAGGTTGTTTCTCAGTTATATCAGAACCTATTGGCACTTAAAGCATTTTAGCTATATTGAATCCTTGTTGAATCCATAATATGATAACAATAGTAAATATATATTATGCTAAGCTCCAATGCCAGCTCACTAATTTAAGTTGATCACTAAAGGATAAATCCTAGAGTATATGATAAAACACATATTTTCTTTCATTTCTATATTCTTTTTTAATTATTCATTACCAGCTGGAGAACTGAAAAAACTGTAATGAGCTGAGCTTTGACATTTGTTTATAATCAGAAAAACATTTATGCAATAAGCGCAATGTGTGATCCATAAAGCTTAATAAGGCAACTGTGTTTTTTCCCCACGAGATGGCTATTGTGTTCCGTCATCATAAACTAGTCATTGAGCCAGATTTAAAAAGCTGCGGTTTTGGAAAAGTGGAGATGTTGCACATAGCAATCAATCAGATTTTAGCTGACATTCTCTAGTATGTAAAAAGAAAGTGAGAACTAGAATCTGATTGGTTGCTATAGGAGGTACTAATTCCATATCAGCAATATACACAATCATAAAGCCAGAATTATTACCTGAAACAGATCTTAAAAGTGTCACTAATTGGATTTCGCACATCCCTGAACTCACACCATCAGATATTCTATCTTCCTTCACGACATCCTTACAAATGCAACCAGCCAGTTCTTATCAGGAAATGGCCTATAGGATCTTACATCAATCTTACCTTTCTCCCAAGAGAAGACGACAAATTGGCCTTTCAACAGAGGACACCTGCCCTAAATGCAAAACCCAAAATGCTGACCTGTTTCATTGTTTGTGGCTGTGTGGAACCATACAATCATTCTGGAAGGATTTAGCCTCTTATGGGAGCAACCTATTGGGAAAACAAATCATTCTAACACCTCAGTGGGCTGTATTTGGGAGCCTCACTAGTCAGACACACATTCTTGGTGAAGATGCGAAATTCACCTCCATACTGGCTGCTGTGGGGAGGAAAGCAATTTTACAGAACTGGGTATCTGATACAAAGCCTGCCCTGGAACTAGCCACGTCGAGACTCCTCTTCCTGTTTACCATGGACTGGCTTGAAACATCGTCAAACAGGGAACTGTTAGTGCCAGGTCTGTTTCAGTGCTGGGGACCCTACATCCAATCACTTCCATTGCACACTAAGCAAGCCCTTCTTAGTTGTTTTCAAACCACCTCTTGGTACTCTAGCCAACTCTTAGCCAATAAAACACCTGTAGTCATATAATCCTGATAGACACGCCCACTCTTATGTCCATGCCCCACATGCTCCCGTATAATTGCCTCACACCTGCCTACACTTGCACTCCCACACATTACCCACACTTCCACTTGATCGAACATATCTCATCTTATGCAACACAGCTCGCTTGTCTGGCCATGGATGGATCGCTAATCTGCTGGGCGGGAAACAGGTAATAGGCAATGATGTTTATTGTTGTTGTTGTTTTGTTAAACAAAACAAAAAAGGGAAGGCTTTGAACACAAAAATGTATGGACGGTTACTTCCTAACATTTAATCTGTATGCTTCTGTTATCATACTAAATCTATATGGTAATTGTCTGTATATCTCTCTATTTTACCTCTGTATCTAAGCCTTAATAAAAATATTTTGGAAAAAAAAAATACATCAATTATGTGCAAGCTGAGGGGTAAACACAAATCCCCTAACGAGGTCAGCAAATGTCCAGGGAGGCTGCGATATGCAGACGTCCAGGCATCAAGAGGGAACAAGTCCCAGGGCATCGGGTGCACGTCGGTGGGGAGAAGGTACGCACAGTTGCTTCACAGTTCGGAACCTAAATGCGTTTCAGGCGTCGCCCTTTCTCAATAGTGATCCAAGTGAATCAATTTAAATTGACTTTGCATAAACACAAAAAGTGACACTTAGTACACAATGAACCTTTTTCTAGCAAATATTGTTCAATCATGCAAGTAATGACTGTTTGGAATGATATTGTGTAAGTGTATACACTTCACATCTTTTTAGCTGTTTCACTTTTAGCGTTCACACAATATCATGATGTGGGCTTTTTTACCTGGCTTTAAACAATTCCTCTTTCACTACCTGCTTTATGTCCACCTTTGTGTCAAATTTATGAGAAAATGGGACAGAATATCACAGATCTGAAGGTAAGCTGAGTGTAGTGTGTATGGCTGGCAGCATTGTGAATCTGATCAGGTAGCATCGTTTTAATATATCGGATTGTTAAATAAAAAACCTGAAGCGTTTTGCAGTTAAATGCAGGATTTTGGACAGCGCTAAAGCAGTAGTGTAATTTCATTCAGTTCACAATTTACCCGTATGAAAACAGTCAGTGTTAAACATTTGTGTAGGATATCCTCTATGCTAAGATGTCTTTATCAAAATGTGTTGGTACTTGTAGCGCTATTACTCCCTTTCACTTTCTTTGAATCATCAGCATTGTGAATCTGATCAGGTAGCATCATTTTAATATATGGGATTGTTAAATAAAAACCTGAAGCGTTTTGCAGTTAAATGCAGGATTTTGGACAGTGCTAAAGCAGTAGTGTAATTTCATTCAGTTTACAATTTACCCGTATGAAAACAGTCAGTGTTAAACATTTGTGTAGGATATCCTCTATGCTAAGATGTCTTTATCAAAATGTGTTCAATCTCTGGTATTTTCCCAATCAAATCATCATTGTTTAATGTACCATGAATCACAGTAAGTTAGTTGAGCATATAAAATCTGAAAAAGTACTTTACTAAAGCTTCCAAACTCCTATTTCCATTTGACTGAATTAATTAAAAAGGCAAAGCTTTTTTGTCATATATATATTCCTATTTTTAAATAATTGCATAAATAAAAAGGCATCAAAGGATCATTGTGCACTTCAAACCTAATTTTAGAGTAACTCAACCTACATGTTTGTATATGTGAATTGATTAACAACTATTAACAAATTCTCTTCAGTTTGCCTCAGAAAGTTACACCCACATAATAGATATCTTTATTCTTTAAATAGTGAATTCATTTAAAAATGGCAAAATTCTTCTTCCCTTTCTCTGAGGCTCTCGGGATAATTTCAGCTTGAACCTCCTTTTCTTCTCAGCTGACATTTGGAAAGCTATTTCCACTGAATACAACATCGTCTTATAATTTTTTTTTACCAGGAAACAATATATATATAGGAATAATAAAACACGATCAGAACAAAAGCAGAGAAATCCATGCTAAGCTATTCATTCATCTCAACATCAATTGGAGAATGTTAAGTAACTCAAATAAAATCAATTGTGCTAGCTTATATGTATCAAATAGCTGTTGTGGCTGTACTGACAAACTGCCAGGCACGTTCTTCTCCTGTTCTGAAGATGTGATGCTGATGGTTTGTTACCTTGCAAGATGACACAATGATAATTAGACGTTCATAGAAAAAAACAACACCACCAATGCTTATCCAATATTTCATGTAGGACCACATTTAACAATATAGGACCTGATTCACACATAAGAACACGATAGGTTCCTAAATATACGCAACTAATAGCAATGAAACTCCCTCAGCACACCCCTAGTTTTCAGGTTCTTATGTGACTTACGAGTGCCATAGGGCTCCCTTAACTGTAGGTTCACATTTGAATGCGTAGGGCGTCTACTTAGGAACTTACCTGCATAATTGCGCCTTCATTCGGTCATTTAAATGCCTCTCTCCACCCAAATCTGTGTATCTGCCAAGTTCATTATGCATGGAACGCCCATTTTTGCGTATGTTACTACTAACCTACAAATTTTAAGTTCGTAGTGTATAAGCACGGAATTTGCAAACTTAAGTCCAACGCAAATAGCGTATAATAGTTACTACAGATGCAGTGCATCCGTTCTTAAATACACACACCTAAAATCATAAGAATTCTTAAGTGTGAATCAGGTCCATAATGTATTATGTCTTTATGTTCAGGCAAATGGCAACTAAAGTTTTACTATCGCAATACAATACTTTGCTTTGCAAGGCACACTTGTAAATGTAGCATTCTGAACTCACATAAATGCTGAATATTTATGGGTAGTGCTGGGTTTAGTTCAGAACAGGGTATAATCTAAGTGGAGTTTGCCTTGATCCATCATGGCTGCCTTGAATTCTAATACTGCGTTTCAGTGCTTCTCTCTGGTGTTGTAGTTTAATAAGCTTCTGATTTAATTGACTCTGCTGTGTGTTTGTATGGCTGTATTAAATGTTCAGCTCCCCTGGGCAGGGACTAATGAGTTTGAATAAAGCATTGCATAATACTTTGTATTAGGACTATATAAATAAAGATAATATTAATGATAGAGAAATGTATGCTTTTAAGCTTCCATTCTAATGCCCGTTTCTAACATCAATTTATCTATGCAGTTTGTTTAAAGCACGTCTAATAACAGAGACTAGAACTTTGGATATAAGCAGCACAAAAACTAGTGTTCATTTTCCTGTCTGTTACCCTCACTTTAACATGTTATAAATCTTGCATTGGTTTATTTCCAAAACACAATGGGCCTGATCCAGACTTGCAAGTATAGTACACAAAAATGACCACATGCGTTTGTTAATACCCAATGCTATTGGCAGAGTATTGTGGTACAAGATAGCTGACAGCAGATGTTAGATAAGGATTGTAGTCTAGACATATGCACTTAACCAGATTCTAGGTTTTTTCAGTAGAGAGCAAGTTGTAACAGGTAATGCAGATCTGGTACACAAGGGGTTAACGCATTCAGCAATGAGGTTCTGCACCAACAGGAACTTACAGTACAGCAGGGATATGATAAAGCAGCAGCTTGTCAGATATGCAGGATCAGGCTGTATGTAAATGGTCACAGAATGGAAGTTGCTCAATCAATTTATAGGTAAATGGGAACAGGTGCATGAAAGGCCAGGGGGTTAGTCTGCTAGCCACAGAAATAAAGGAAAAAAATTAAATGAAAAAAAAAAGCTCTAAACACTGCCATAAACCAGTAACAAACTATATTGTTCTATCTGTAAAATAAAACACAGAAATGTTTGTTACACATATTTGCGCAAATATGCGATAAGCCATCAGCCACCGTCAAGGCCTTTCTGTTTATGGTGATCCTAACTCTAACAATGAGAGTCTCAATGTTGGGTCACATATATATGTTTATAAATTGTATGTAAATGGTAACTGGGTGTGAGGAGACCATGAGCTGCACGTCTGTGCAGTTCAGTGACTAACTCCAACTAGCAGAGAGAACAGGTCCTGCCCGGGCAGTCTAACAGACAGGAAGATGAACACTTCTTCCTGCACAAGTCTACATTAGAGCAGACACTAGAGCAGGGGAGCAGAAATTAGAATAGAGAAGAAGCGCTCTCCTCTCCAACATATGCAACTTATGAAAGGCACGTTTTCCATTTGCAGGTATTGAAAAACATCTGCTTTTAGCTAAAACGCATGCGCAAGTGTCGAAAAGGACGGATTTGGGTCCTCTGGGTCCAGAATTTAATCCTGGGAGCATTTTTTATGTTAAAATGGGGCAGGAAGCAGAAGGCGGTTCCACTTCCTGGGAGAAAGAAGTGAAATACTGTATGCAGATAGTACAATTAGGGTGTGCTAAGCACTAGTGTGGGTCTGCAGAATGAATGGCCCTTTTTCAAAAGGCCATTTCATACCACTGAATTATGAAAGTTCTCCGAAACTGATTGCTTCTGCCCCGAGGAGAAGAAGCAATCGATTATCCTTGAAGCGAAGACTGCATGGTGAATGGTAAGTATTTCTTCTACCCTGACCCTTTTCCTAATTATTACCCTAAACTTCCCCTTCTATTACTCTAACGCTAACCCTCACCCTCCATTCCCCACAGCCTCATCCTAACCCTCCCTTTCTAGCAGCTTAACTCTAAGACCCCCCCCTACCCATAGCCTGAGCCTAAGACTCATAGCCTAACCCTAAGAACCTCCTCTCCTAAGATACTCCTCCAAATAGCCTAACTATAAGACCCCCTTTTCCCACAGCCTGACCCTAGTACTCACCTCAGGCGGTGCAGAAGGTGTAGTGTGCATTAGTGGTTTCCGAATGAATGAATGAATGAATGGGTAAGCATACCGAATGTTAAACTTACCCATCCATTCTTAAAAATTTTAAAGGCACTGAAAATCAGCTTTCGGCTGCCTGTATTTCTAAAATACTATTTTTGGACCGCAGACTGCAACCGGCTAAGCACCCTCTTTAGTATCTACTGTCCCCATTTTATGCAAGGATGGCATGAAAGTTTTAAGGTAGCAGTCTCTTGGTGAGCAGAATTCCTTGCGAGCAAGAGGAATGGGCTCTCTTTATCTGCATGGAACCCTGGATCCAGCGGTGCTGCTGTTTGAGATCAAGTGCAACAGAATTGTATCTCTAGATACAGCCATATGTAAAGATATTTGGGAATGACCATTTGTCTTGGATATAAAAGATTGTAGTCACCAGGTAACAAGTCATCCTCATCCTAGGATTGCAAAAATAGTGCCTAGCTGAACTCTCACTAGTCACAGGTGTGTGATAACAATCAGGCTCCTTGGACTTGATTACATATTGCAATTTATTGCCAAAGCTGAGTAAAATATTAATTACTTGCAATAAATTATTGAGTTGTCTCTTTATTTTCATATCACAATTTGGCGATCTTTATAAAGAATATATTTCTACTAGGATCATGCAAGAGTTTCATTGATACTGCAAGTATAGTAACAGTACAGTAATGAATACAATTAACTTCAAAATAATTTTTGTCTCAAACTAACTTTTAACACATTGCGTTCTTATACATTTAGCATTGGAAGCAGAAGGGTAAATGTTAACGTAATGGTCATATATAGTGTTACAAGACCATATACCAGGGCGTGTAGTCTAACTGAAGACCAGGGGCCAAATTTACTAAGCTACGGGTTTGGAAAAGTGGAGATGTAGCTCATAGCAACCAATCAGATTATAGCTGACATTCTCTAGTATGTAATAGGAAAGTAAGAGCTAGGGGCTGTATGCAGACTACCGGACGTATAACATATACGTCCGATGTTTAGCCTTTTTTCCTACTGTGCGTGCGTAGTACATTTTTTACGTTAGGAAAAGATACGTAGATAATGTAAAAAATGTACTACGCATGCACAGTAGGAAAAAAACGCTAAACACCGGATGTATATGTTACTTCCGGTAGTCTGCATACGGCCCTAGAATCTGATTGGTTACTATGAGCAACATATTCACTTTTAAAAATCCGCAGCTTAGTAAATCTGGCCCCAGGTGTTTACTGGAAAACCTGATGGTGGCGACAGACTTGGCTACTAGTCCCCAGCAGGATTCGGCCCCTGGCAACGATGCTTGGTTAGTGTCATAGGGCCTGATCCAGCGCTACGAAAATTCGCACGGCGGGTGAATGCGTACGCTCGACCGTGCGAAAAAAACATGCACGCCCCTAACACTCCCATAGTAAAGTACCTGCTTACGGCGGCTATACCCTACACTGGGTACTACCGTCGGGCGTACGAATTTTCGCACATAATACGAAAATCGTACGGCCTTAGCACACCCATACTGTACAATTTAAATGGCTATCCCCGCCTCCCTGTTGTAAAACGAGCGCCCAGCCGACTGTCGTACTGAACGCACGCCCCTCGAGCGAAAAATTCGCACACCATACGAACGCTATACGCTCATGTCGTCCAGCCGACAGGAAGCTGTCATACTGGGCATGCGCGGTGCGGATTTTCGTACGAAAATATGCAAAAAACGGTCGTACGCTCGCACGAAATCGGGCAATTTCGTAGCTCTGGATCAGGCCCATAGTCACCATTGTGCTGCAAACAGGAAAGGACTAAGTGCAGGAGAAGCAATAGTAGTGTGAGAATACCCATAGAGTAGGTAAGTAGTGAGACACAGCAAGCAGAGGCAGGGTCACCCAAATTCCAAACAGATATAGTTGGACAGCAGTGCAGATAGCACAAAGCTAGAGTACCCAACAAAACAGGCTAGTAGTGACAGCGGGGAAAAGACAAACAGCAAAGTGATTTTGGATGAAGCCAATGTACTAACATTAGATATATAAAGTACTAGTCAAAGGCCTGTCACAATGACAGGAAAAAAATATTCCCCATCATGTGTCTCCAGCTTTGCCCTCCCATTATTCCCCATCATGTGTCTTCAGTCCTTCCCCAGTATTCCCCATCATGTGTCTCCAGTTCCCCATAAAGTATTCACCATCATGTGTCTCCAGCACCCCCTAGTGTTCCCTATCATGTATCATCAGCCCC
>WWET01001655.1:22791-37035 GCA_011038615.1 Limnodynastes dumerilii
CCAGCCACACACCCCCAGTATTCCCCATCATTTGTCTTCAGCCCCCCAGTATTATCCCCCTCCATATGCCCCGGGTCCCCTTCCTGCCCTCTCCTCCCCTTTTCACTTGTCCATTGCTGGCAGGACTCCTATGCGCTCTACAACCTTTAAATCCAGCTGGTGCCCCAACGCACAGACTCCTGGGAGTTGTAGTTCGCAGGTTGTGTCTGTGGTCAGAGCAGGGACGAGCGGGAACTACATTTCTCCTGCCTCCCCACTCTAACCACAGACACAGTGTGAGAACTTTAGCTCCCAGGAGTCTGTACACCAGGACACCAGCCTGGTTTTGAAGTTATGGAAGAAAAAGACTGCGCTTTGAATAAAAACTGTCTTTTTATTACACTTAAAAAGATATATAATTAAAATGAACCACATATATACATATGCATATAGTCACACATATAAAAATTGTTAAATACACAGTATTAAAGTGGATCACTGGATTCAATATATATATCCAGCTATAACTAATTATAACTATAACTCATTAATGGGGCCCCAAATATATCAGTTGTTATTAGTATTATTGGTGCAATCATGAATAACGGTTGTAATCCTTGGTATTATAGGCTGTAATATATGGCCATATAAAAACTTTTTCAGAAGTATTGCACTTTAATATGTCCATCTATATTAATTCCCGATAATATACTTTAATATCGTGGTGGATATAGTAGATAAGGAGCACTCTCCACTAACAGAGGCAGGACATTGGCGGTACCGTGAGTTGTGGCTATATTGTTATAGAATGCAATTGCTGTGCAAAGGCGAGTACTCCTTATCTACTATATCCATCACAATATTAAAGTATATTATCGGGAATTAATATAGATGGACATAGTGAAGTGCAATACTTCTGAAAAACCTTTTTATATGCCCATATATTACAGCCTATAATACCAAGGATTACAGCCGTTATTCATCATTGGACCACTAATACTAATAACAACTGATATATTTGGGGCCCCATTAATTAATTGTGTTTGATATAGCTGGATATATATATTGAATCCAGTAACCCACTTTAATACTGTGTATTCAACAATTTTTATATGTGTGACATATGCATATGTATATGTATATATGTGGTTAATTTTAATGATATATCCTTTTTAGTGTAATAAAAAGGCAGTTTTTATTCTAAGCGCAGTCCTTTTCTTCTATAGTTTTTCTTTAAGGAGGTGGTCTCTCCTATAGACTGCTGCTGAATTATTTCTGCCAGATCACTATAACACACCAGTGTCTGATTTAAATCTAACACATTGTGCCTGGCGCTGATAATTCTACCACAGGACTTGTTCCAGAGGTAATCCCTTGTGTTTATGGTTTTGAAGTTGCAGCTGGAGTGCAAGGGATGCGAGCGCACAGGAGCCCTGCTGACACATGACAGGTGAAAGGGGAAGGAGAGGGCAGGAGGGGGACCCGGACAGATGAAGTAGGAGGAGCGGACAGGAGCAGGCGGACTTGGGGCATATGGAGGGGCAGTTCTGCTCCTCACTGTAGGGTATGTGCAGTAGCGTCCCAGCGTGTGAACGCTACTGTGCATGCGTATAACGGTGTGGAGCAGAATGTCTTTTATATAGATAGATTATTGTATAATTGATTAGATTTAGGTACTCATTTATTGTGTAATTTTAGTAAAAGACTTAAGGGGGTGCCAGAGAGTATCTAGGTGTATGACATGTCACGTGAAACAAAGACTTCTGTATGTAAAGACACTCCCAGGATGTGAGCAGCAATGAAAGAGTTAATTTTAAGAACAGATGTTCCTGATCACCTGATTCTTCACAAAGATTTACAGAACGTCCAGCCCAGAAAAGAACCTTAGACGAACTAGGTATCAGGATTTCGTTTGTCATTAATAAGATCACCTATCTGCGTAAAAGTCTGTAAAGGACACTGATGGCTTAGTTTTAAACCAGAGATTTCAGATATGAAATTTGGTGATCACATTATCAAGGCACTTGCATTTATTTTGTAAATAAATCTTTTTTTTATACTTATAGTTCTTTTGATGCGGAAAATCAATTTTTAATTCTTCAAAGCAGAGTAGAGTCCACCAATCAGCAGCTTTGCTAAAAAACTAGCCCACATAACCTGATAGGATGACAAAACATGTATAACAGTAAATAGGCCTTGGCAAGGGTTGCGCACCAAGCAGAATCTTGCTAGTGTATGCTTTGGTTACCTAGCAACCAGCACAACAAAGCGAACTCCCGGCAGAGTGACAGAAAGGACATGCTACACACTGTTGCGTGTAACACATAGGTTGTGGCGTGTTGGCCCCCAGCAGTGTCTTGACTTAGACATTCCCTCTAGCTGGTGCAAATATTTAGCCAAAACTGCGGATACTTTCATCAACATTCGGGTCTGGATTAGGCTCACTTGTGTAAGCACGCCCTCACTGCGCATCGACTACATCCCAACACCTTTTCACTACCATGAAACACACCTCAAAAAACAATCAGTCACTGCAGCGAGTTGCATTCAGGTCTGGATCCCTGTAATTGCCTCCAGATTTGTTCTGGGCATGCTGGATCAGACCCAGAATGTGAGAAGCTTGGTACAAACAGTCTTAATTGGCTACATATTTTTACACTGAGCAGCGCCCATATATTTCTTATCACCTATATAAACAGGCTGTAAGTAACATTTACTGTGTGAATCAGGCTGTTTATCTAATGTGAATTGACCATGCATTTCCTTTAGGAATCAGTGAGTCATAAATCTTCCTCCTTGCTGCCTTTTAGATCAATTCACCATATAACAAATGAAGCAGGAGCATAATTATGAGCTATTATTAGACGAACCCAAGTTTCATTAATACACACATCTAAAACTATTTACATACACATAGACACAATGATGTGACTGATGAACTGCACATTCAGGTATACAAATACAGATAAAAATGCTGATCACATAGTTGTTTTATAAAAGCTAATCATTTTATGGAGACAGACTGCTAAAGGCCATCCCCAGCGATATACAAACAATAGGCTAAATCTAGACTTAAGTTCACGTTAAGTATAATCATGTAGCGTAGTTATGCACTAGTAAGTCTGATGCACTCCCCCGGACACTCCCCTCGGACGCACGTAATTTTGCTGATGTACGAGTTCAAAACCCTACCTTAACTTTTCCTTGCGTATCTGAGGTTGTATGTGTCGCCTTGTCATATGCAACTGCCTAACCCCGCCCGTACTGTGCAATTTAAATGCCTGACTCCGCCTACAGTGCTTGCATGGGGATGTCACACCCCTTTGTACATAGTTACGAACAAGTTACATACGATCAGAGTTACGATGCGTTCCCACAGCCAGATTTACGCACGTAGCATGTGTAAATTTGCTGTCGTACTTAAGTCTGGATCTGGCCCAATGTCTGATCCATGATCTGTGCTGTTACAGAAATATTGTTTCTTTGTCATGTACGTTCTCTTATAACAAAGTTTCTCTGTCCCTATGTACAGCAAAGAGCTAAATGCCCTAAACACAACAATGAATTCTTTGTATACCATTCACATAACCATTGTAACAGCTCACTAAAGATGTCACTGTTATTGACGAGCCCTGCCAGAAAGCCAAGGTTATGAAGTGGCAGAAAAAAATGGCATCTTTCTTCCAAGCCTGCGTGTTCCTGGATTACAAATGATCTGAATCGTATTGGCAGTTACCGGACACTCTGATATCTTCTCCTTCTGATAAATAGATTCAAAGGAGAAATTAACATGTCCATCAACAGACTGATAGTGTTCCTCAGTTGAGCAATGAGCTTCATCAGTTATAAATTAAAACTGTCTCCCTCTATCCTTTTTCTTTTGCTAATGTATATTTTTTTATTCTACTTCAGCTTGACTTTCCACTGAAACTGCTCTATCGCATATCTGTTTATGAATGCAACTTCTATCAGTCTAATCTAAAAACTGAACTGATTGAATTGGTAGTGTCAGGTGATTTACTGTGCTATGCTTGAAGATCTTGATCAGAATAGGAAAAAACGGGAAGGGGATATGCTGGACAAGTACTGCATTATAATTGGTATTTCAGAGTCATACCTAAAAGATACAGATTCATTAATGATTAGTGAAGGAGACAGGAATGAGGTTAGATTTCAGTGCTTATCTCTGTCTTTATGTACAAATTCTAGTTTGAAAACGTGGTTACAATATAATTGTAAACATGTGGTGCTTAAACCGTTTAGAAAGACTAGATTTTTTTTTTATAAACTATGTATCACCATTGCCCAATGAAAACATATTTGACTAATACTATTACTATCTTAAATAGAAACTAGTAACCTTGAACTAGATTCAGAGTTTGAAATAAAAGGATTGTCTACTTGGGAAAAAGCATGAAAAAGTCAAATATCATCAGACACTATTAGACAGTGCATTTTTTGGCATAGAAGGCACCAGAACAGAGTTCCGGCACCTTTTTTCAACAGATTTTCCAAGATTAAAAAATTTGAAAGTTTTGGCGGGAAAATCATTAAAGCAGTGCATGTGGGCTGGTGCATGCGGGTACTTCGTCCGCACTGGTTGTGATGGCACTGCTCGGCTTTTGGCGCTGCTCGGTTTATTTTTGGTTGTGTGGTCACACGTGAGCTGGTGTGAGTTCCAGCACCTTTTTTATGACAAAAAAAGCACTGCTATTAGACATGAGAGGTGATATATCAAAGTCCAAGTCTAAATAACAGGTTCAAATTAAAGCTAGTAAGTGTTTGCCTGCAATGCACAAAAGCAAAGTATTATCCCTGCACGCATAAAATAAAATTAATTTCCCTGATATTGATCACAGTTTTGTCCAGTTGCAAACTATGAATCTGTTCCCTTTATCGCACCATATTTTAGGCCCAACACAATCCTTAGACTTGCAAACATATTTTATGTTTACTCTGGTTGCATGGCCCAACTCTCAGGCATATTAAACACAAAAAAATCTTGATAGCTACATAAATAACAGCAAATAAAATGTTGACATTTGCTAAGCTGAATAGGACATTAATATTTGCCCATAACATTTGTAGACTTAAATATAATTATAATTTCTCCTTGCACTACCTTTTGGGATATTTCTAAATGTATAAGGGCTTCATCTACCCCGCCACAATAGTTAATACTCTCTGTCATAGCTCCATTGGTACTTACAAATTCCAGTGCAAATATTAATGAAACAAAACAGGCATTTCCCACAATATAGAAATCTTTACACATATTTCAAGTACATTTGTGACTAGCAACCATTTATACAACAAAATTTGAATACCGCAAAAAGTACCGTAAGAAGCATAGGTGCACTAGTGTCCAAATATCATTTTATTACCAAATATACAACTGCAACAATTAAACATTTGTAAATGAATTTGTAGTCACATAAAAAAAATCAAAGTGTCAGCAATACATAATCATCAGAAAAATAGCCGTATACAAGACGTATTCTACCAGCAGCACAATAACAGCCTACTTCATCATAAAAATGGTTATCTTTAGCTGTATTACACAAAAACATATATATTATGTACACAATTATGATCTCCAAAATGTGCTGTTTAATTGGACAGCATTCGGTAATTTGTATACATTGGATCCTTAGCAGTCATCCCTAGGGTACAAAATAAAATAATGAGAAAATAACAATAAAGCCACCTCACGGTGGATCTTCTCTCCCATGGAGCGGTTACCTTGCCCTTATGACCACACGATTCATCAGTTATTTGCTAAACTGAAGCCTTGGACAAGACGCCTTGGACAAAGCACCCAGCAAAACGCGTATCAGGTGCTCTCTTCTATCAGGTGTGTAGCTACAAGATGCTTCCCAGCCACATGCTTCTACTGGTTACAAGAAGGGTGGTACAGACTCAGATTCAGTTTAGCAACGAAGGACTGATTAATCATGCAGTCATAAGGGCAAGGGGCCATATCCAGAACTACGCCCACAGGCGTATTTATGCCAGCTGTAAACGTAACTTTGGCTGTAAGTACGTTCTGCGCATGCGCCCAGAAGATGGTTCCTGTCATAACTCATGGCGGCCGTAATTGAAAATAGGTCGCCCGTAACATTAGCGTCCAAATGGGCATGCCTATATTAAAATAACCATAAATACGCTCCAGTTACAGAATGTAGGCGGGGGAGGCATTTAAATCATACAGTATGAGCTGGGTTATGTAGTTACAACCATTGTGTAGTTACGTGCTGCCGTAGTTACGATTACAAAAGTTAGGGTAGGGATCAGCAGGCGTAAGGCAGTGTAATTATGGACGAATGGTGGGAGCACCCAGGAGAGTGCATAGTATTTACGCTTGGTCTGTTGCGGAATGGGGTATCAGTCGTTGCTCGTTTATGGGATTGGCTGCGTTGCTCATTTATGGGATTGGCTGCAATGAGCTGCTGAATTAAGATGATTTGCTTCTGTTTGCAATACATTTAGTTGTCCCAGCTTGGAGGTGAAGAGAGAAGTGCTTGTATCAGTAATGTACTTAATGAAATGTGGCACCAAAATTTTTACTAACTAGGTGCAAATTCTAATGCTGACATTTTAGTGTCAATATTTTTATATTTTGAATGTTGACTTTACTTACATTTCAGAACTAACATCTATCAGTCCTTTGTTACCATAGAAGGTTATCTTGTACAGGCTTAGATAATCTTCGGATTTCCAGGTGTTGTGAAACTACAACTCCCAACTTGCTTTAACACCATAGGCACAGCTGAAACCTAGTAAAATATAATGGGATTCACTTCCCAACACTTAGGGCCTCATTCACTAAGCGCAAATTTTTTCCAAAAAATTAATTAGCGGGTCATCGCGGCCCATCGCCGCGAATGACCCGCGATTGGTGAATTTTTTGGACCCTAACTGTAGGGTGGAGGACATTAGGAAGTGTTTAGGGATCTGTAAAGTAGATGGATCATGGAGGAATGGAGATAGGAAGGGAGCTTTGGCCAAAAAAGAAATGGCCATGATCTATGATTTAGATACCCTTACTCCCAACGGTTTAAATTGTATGTTCGAACTTAAATGGTTCCTGGAGTAGAAGGTATTGAAGGGTGGTCCCAGCCATACACATCCATATATTTATTTCACATAATAAAAAAGATTAATAAATAACATTCATTAATAAATTTATTTATTACTTGAATCACATAATTTTTATCATTAATCTTGATACACTTATACCAAAATTATACATTTTCACTTCACAGGATCAAATGGCATTAAAAATATTATTACACCGAAAAATATTATTATACCAAAATTATATAATATTTATTAATAATTTATTAATTTAGATGCACTCAACATTAGTCACTTATATATTTCATAATCACTTATACTTAGTCTATTTATAAACACAATAAGGTATATATTCACACGGCTGGTACCACCGTCTTTGATCTCAGTTCAAGATGTAGCAGTGGATTAATATTGAATTTAGATATTTTATATTTGAAAGATAAGAAACCAATTATAGACAGTACGCAGACTAGTGTACTGAATGAATTAAGGAAGGACTTTTTAATGTAAGAAGATCATTTGGACGAAAAGAAATCTAATAGTTTTGAAGGGGAAGTGACGTTAGCACCATCCCCCTTTTTAAGCACCAATGCATACAGACATCGATATGCCTTGAAAAAGAGCACACACGTGCTTGAAACGCGTAGGTAGTGGGATCCCGATTAGCAGTCTGACAGTCACCCCGGTAGTTTCATTACCCTCTCCCTCCTTGATCAGCGCTGCCCCCTTTGGGCCCTTATTTGGGGTTAGCCTGATATCGTGAGGTGTCCTGATATTCATCTTTGAGGATAAGGATTACTACTAGAGGACGACTTATTTCGGCTAGGGATTTTTATATGTATTGGTTGAAACACTGAATTGGAAATTTTATGTTTATTGAATTATTTTTAATAAAAGCTGAGTGTGAAAAGGAGGGAGCGATCCGTCAACGTTCATTTCAACGAGCTTCTTTGTTTACCTTTTGGACTACACGTGGAGTGTGTACATAGTGGGAGGAGGAGAATCTTTGATTGACAAAGAGGGAGGAGGCGATCATTCTGCGGAGGTTTTCCTTTGGCAGAACGGAGAGATCTGACCCTGGTTTATGCTCCAGCACTGATTAAAGAGTAATGCTCTATATGCAATAATCCCAAGAGGTTTGCTGTGTAAGTGCATATCTGGGTTGAAAGGAATTTTGCAGTGTCCCACAGTATTACGCAAGATCTTGTCTCTCTTTCTTTCCCTTTTGGTACCAACACGGAGATACAAATAAGGACTATACATCAGGAACACCTGGAAGCAGACTGACATATAGGAGCTTCTGCTTTCTTTACTTTACGGAGACTTACGGACAGAAGACATCAGAGAAAGAACGGAAGACTGCATCTGAAAGAAACTGTACCTTTGGCGAACTAACAAGAAGATCTAAGGTACTTTCAATGATTGCTTATAGATGTTAATCCTGCAACTACTATCTTGACGATTATCCTTAGGCGCGGACTTCAATATCACATTTATGTATATACAGTTTTTAAAGCCTAGTAAAAAAGACTGCCAATTACCCTAACAAATTATGTACATACACTCCTGTGATTGCTTTGCTAGTTCTTGTCCTAATCTGATGCAATGCAGCACTGCATTTAAGAGTTTGGCAAAGATTAGAAGAATGTCTACAGTGAGGTGATGGTTGGCCATATCAGCAGATGCAGGTCAGAGATCTGTTGTAAAATTGGACAAGTGTGTATCATGGATTGGGTGTTGTATCTGCAACCTTGGCCCGCCCTAGGATTTTGGTAAACAGCCTGGATTGGAGTTGGATATAGGAAGGATTAAGCAGGGAATACATTGCAGTTTTTAGTAACATTTTGTCATCTTGTCAAATCTGTAGTAATTATTCTAGCCATGACCTGCTTAACGATGCCTCTGTACACACTACTCTCTAGTTTCCTGTGGATCATTTCACAAAACTATTCAAATATATCTTTGCTGCAATTACATGGTTGCCCACAGGGAGGCATCATGCAGAATTATGAATGGAGTAATAAAAAAATAGGAAAAAAATGCATTTTTACTATCCGTTAGAATTATAAATGGGAATCATTGGAGTGAAGAGCATTAGAAGAGTACACCATTTAGTTTTCTACAGACAACAAGACATCGCTGATTGCAAAAATTAGGAGCTCCAAAAAATGCAATCAAATGATCAGCATCATAGGACAGTACACACTGGTAAAATATTTGCTGAAACTGTCATTTTATCATGTGATCTGCGCAATTTTCGTCAGAAAAAGCCCCGACTTTAATGTAATTGTGGTATTGTTTGAGAAGTGACTAGTATCCACAAATGCGCTAAACATATTGAAGTTAAAGTATTAACAACTACTTTATTAATCTAGACCTAGACTGATCAACAAATATATTTTATTCCTTATAAAAGTAAACAATTTTACAAACTTAATATAGTGAAGCTCCATAGTACTACAAGTGCCTTAACTGTTATTATAGAGATGTGACAATTCCATAAAGTATAATAGCAATGCATTAGCAAATTTTTCAGTGTATATTACAGCAATACATTTTTTTACCCATAGCCTGATTTGAATTGGGCCCATTTTGGTAATTTGTCTCTGTTAGGTATCAAATTTCAACTTTAATGGCCTGCTTTTTTTATAACCCAAAACTCAAATGCACAGTAATGGCCTGTAAGTGGCAGAATTATTACTATGATATTATTGGTTGAAAAATATTTAATTTCAATGATTCAAGGGATAGAGTTAAGAAAAAAAAATCTTAGTCCCCAAATAGCTGAGGGAAGTCTGTATTATGTTGTATTATGTATTATGGACTGGATCCATAGTAAACAAACAAATAAATAAATGAAATATGGGGACTTTCCACCTGGGCAAAATCAGCTGAATTTCAGGGGGGGTAAAATTATTTTTATTTTTTGCATACAATAGAAAACTTTTCACTTGCTTATTGCACATAGATACTTACCAGCTTTACTTTCAAACTTGTATTTAGACTTGAGCTATGAAACATCCATTCTCAACTCTAATACTGTTTGCAACAAATGAAATTTGCATCACATAAATTTCAGCATGGTTCTGCCAAGTGTAATTTTGAGAGGACAAATATGCCCCTCGAGTGACATGAATATATTAGCCTTTCATAGTTGTACTAAATTTTGACAACCATAGGAGCCAATAGGGGTCCCAAGTCATATCAGACCCAACTCCCCGAAATCCATTACTTATTGCCAGTTAGTGACAGTGTGGCGCTGTCAGTTTATCCTCTGTCACTCAGCCTGGCTGGCAATGAAAGACAACAGCTAGGGATCAAAACCTCTGACTGTTAAGCAGGGGACACACTACTGAAACAGACCAGACAAGTGACTGTTCTGCACATGCACGTCCATCAATTGCACTGATGTACAGGGGTGCAAGTTACCTCCCCCCTCCATCCAGAGTTCTGCCAGTGTTCTTGATGACAAATGTATACTTACAAAGGTTGAGTCGGTCTGCCTGGGTTTAGAACTCTAACCACCTTCCCCACACCCCCACTACCACCTCTACTGTCCCAAAGCCTTCACTTTAATATCATAAAGGAGCACCACTGCTGCTATTTAAAAAAGGGATCCAAACAGTCTGCAGTGTTATTATAGATTAACAAATACAACCAAATACAAAATAAAAGAGCAGTATGAGAGAATGCCCAGGATAGCTATAACTGCAATAGCCAAGAAAAATAGTGCATCGGGGCCCTAGCTACCCAAAATCTATGGACTTGCCTAACAGACTTGGCAATAGATATGAGACTAAAGATCTCCAGCAATCACTGGACCAGAGCCCCTACATCAAAAGAAACTCAATGCTGATCCCTAAAAATGGCTGAACCAGCCTTAATGAAGAGTATACATTCTTCACTCTTCCAATACGGCGCTACTAAGAGAAAGTGCACATGGACTGCACTGCTTCCTGCTACCGCTAACAATATTCAAGATATCGTCATCAGTACAACCAAAATATGAACGGCAAAGGGACTGGACCAAACTCAAGATATACTGAAAAAATGTGTGAGTAATTAGTAAGTTGTTTTTCAATATAAAGGATTTATTTATTATGTCACTTGTTCTCTCTAATCTCTATTCCAGAAGTGAGCACACTCCCCAGCTACATAGTCAGTGACCATAATATAAAGCCTTAATTGGATATTAGAGTTCCAAGATATGGAAGGAGAAAAAGGATCCAGACCTAAGTCTGTTAGCTCACTTACGCATGCATGCGCCCTCCAGATGTCACACTCCAGTTGTGATAGTAATTTCTTTCATACAGAATGTAGTTCCGTACACCAGGAGTTCCATCTGTTGGGACGGCTCTTCCCATTCCCCTGCACAAATTATGAAAGATGGGAGGGGGGGAGTTGGAAATTGTACAGTAAAGGCTGGGTTTTGGGGACACACACGGATCAGTGGTCATATGGACCGCTGATCAGTGCATTTAACTTAAGGCAGGCTTATGGCAGCGTGACTGCTATAAAGCCCACCTAAGAGAGGGTAGTGACAGGGGGAGTTCACTCCCCCCTCTCTCATGCGTAATGCCCACACGTACGGAAAGCTCGTGGGAATCTGGATCCGATCCAAATTGTGTAGTTGGTATAGACCCAATAATCAATAACTAGTCATTTATGATTGTTTGAATTGGATTTGGATAGCTCTGGATGGCTGGGCTGAAACTTGTATCACTCTTCTGTGAGAACTTTTATCTATAGCATCTCCCTTAATTTAATTACATTTTCTGGCAATAAATTATAAGAAATTGCTCTTCGATCAATAACAAAAAAATGAACAGTTTTCAGTGAGGAAAAGCTTTTACTGTAGAAGCACCCAGAGGGTCAGCATGGGATAAGAGCCAGCAGAGCAATCCAAACACAAAGGGTATACGAAGTGTATTTGGCCAGACACAAAGAGGACTTAGAGTCAGAAGGAAAGTCATTTTCAGTAAAAACAAATAAAGAGCAAGTGAGGTGGTTGTACAACGTTAAAAGTCAAAACACAAAAATCAGGGGTCAGAATGCTCTTCAGAGAATCAGAGATATAACTGAATAAACTGACAATGGTCTATTCTCAGGAATCTGCAAATATAGGGCCTGATCCGGACTTAAAATCTCTTTACGCAAGCATACCTAAGTTGCGCACTACAGAGGATAATACACCCCTGGAACTACCCTCGCACGTCCGTAACTTAGCTGTCTTACATGTTCAGAATCCTGCCTTAACTTTTCCTTGAGTATCTCTGTGCTTACGTAATTGCCTAACCCAACCCATACTGTACAATTTAAATGCTTCCCTCAACACTCAGTGTGTATTTTCGATGTCATATCCTATTGTACAGAGTTACGTACAAGCTACGTGCAATCAGAGTTACGATGAGTAACATCTTAAGCACAAGTGCGCAGTATGTTCCCACAACCAGATTTACGCATTCCACGTGCATAAATTAGCTGTCATTATTAAGTCTGATTCAAGCCCATAGACCTTAAACAAACCACAGATGCTGGCAGCAAATCATTAGGTCATTACCTGAAGTCATTACTTGAAGCTGGTCTTTTAAGTGCGCCTGTGGCTCCCTGTGTAACTCAGGGTTGAAGTCAACTAACACCAAATTCATCTCAGACATTGGTGATGTCATTTATATTTAAAAAGGAAAATAACTGTGGCACTAGGAGTATCAACTCCATTTTGGGAAAATATTGGTGCAACAACCTTGACCATTAGCATGAATAAAAATGATTTTGTATGAGTTATGACTTAGCAAATCCTATAGGCAATGGATGGATTAATAACATGCTTCCATCCGTAATGCCCCCACCCCCTTCCTCCCCAACTTTTAACATCCAGGGGCAATATTAGGCTTTCTTTGTTGCCTGTGATCTCTAGTGTTGTATCTCATGTCTTGAAGGAATTCTTCTCTGGCAGCTCACACTTCACCTCTATATTGTTGATAAAAATAAGGAGACAATTTATTTTATATTAAATAATCCAGAATCCTTAAAAAGTGTACATAACAAATCAATAAAATTTACAATTAAACAATAAAATAAGATAGTAAATATATTAAACATGTAAATCATTAATATAAGGCTCTGAAATACAATTATTGTTTTAGATAAATGAGAGTGCAATGACCTCAAATACATGTTTATATGAAACTTATGTAGATGAAATTATTATTAACATTATAATCATATTATCATTTTTAAATACTGTCATTTTTGTACATTATTTACATTATTTATAAGATTCCCATACCTATATTTATCTAAGGCATATATTTTGCCTGGTTTTAAGTCTTACGACTGTTTTGTCTGTTACTTCATTGATATAACCTCTTGTCCAAGTCCTCAATTTGGGTTTTAATCTTTTCTTGCTAACTTATTACTAGATTCATGTGCCCAGTTTGCATAAATCTTACAGCTGATCTTCCCACATGCCCAATTTATTGGGAGGCATGTTAGATATCCAATGCTTCTAGGCTCAGGAAGGAGTGCAGCGAGTAGGTAGATATAAAAGTGGTATCCACAGGTAGTTCAGTGCGGTTGCATTAATAGATCGTAGAGAAACACACCCCAGAGAGGTCACAGTGCACTAGACCATAATAAATTCGTATATCGTTCTAGTATGGAACTGGGTTCTAAGACAGGGCTAAACCTTAAGAGAATGGTAATGCGCTCACTCCCTCTTGTGGAGGGGGCAGGAAGTCCCAAGGTAGTATATTGAGAAATAAAACCTATTGGAGAGCTGGTAAATTGAGTTGAAAGGTAAGGTGGGTGTTATAATGGTATTTTATAGTATTGTAGAGAAGTATTTCACAGGGTAACTTAATGGTGGGATTTTGCAGAAATTGCTGGAGATGGCAAGTCAGCATAAAGTCTCCTCAAAGCAGGTTGCCACAGGTACCTGAAGGCAGTTCACTAGGTTTTCCCCCTTCAAATAGGTGAGGTGGCTAACATGCCAATACTAGTGTAAGGCAGTCCGGAAGGATAGAGCTGGGAGTGCAATGAGAGATTATATGATGATACATATGTCACAGCACAATATAGGGAAGAGAGAAAGGAGGGTCCACATCAGGTGGGAGCAGGATAAGGCAGTGACTGGTGGCAGAGGAGTAATTTATCAGGCCTGCTGAAAAAAAAAAAAAAAAAAAAAAA
>WWET01001655.1:41790-64823 GCA_011038615.1 Limnodynastes dumerilii
AATAAAATGGTACAAGCATCCACGCACCTTTGAAAAAAGCCCTCGTTACCGGGGAAACGCGCGTCTGGACATGACCAACGATGCTGGCCGCTCCGTTGCACAACGGAGGACTGCTTCGCAAAATACTCCTCCCTGTCATCATTATTTTGAGTTTGCTATAATTCCATCTTTTTTGCTTTTACTATAGTTGCTACCTCATTGCTTCCTGGTTTGTAAAACACATTCTTTTTCTGGGGTTTTTCCTAACCTTTCTTATACAAAGGTCTGTTACTGTTAAAAATGCATTTTTAAAAGTTCCTCCTGCTCCTGTACTCCTTTCATGTGCCTCCACTCTGCTAAAGAATCACTTACACATTTTCCCATTTCCACAAAATCCGCCTTCCTAAAGTCTAGCACCCTTGACTTTTGTGATACGTCCCTCTCAGTCATTATACTAAACCATACTGTTTGATGGAGCTTGCTGAAGACTCGCCCCAGTGTACATCAGGTAGATTAAAACCTCCCATAATTACCTTCCTTTTTACAGCCATTTTAGCAATAGAACATTGTTCATTTCCTCATCTTGTCCTGCTGGCCTATATATCACTCCAGTATGAAGAATAACACCCTGGGTTTCTATGGTTAGCCAAAGTGCCTCCGTTTTTAACATACATTAATACGCCTCCTCCGATTTTTCCTACTCTATCCCTCCTAAATAAATTATATCCCGGTATAGCTAGGTTACAGTCATGATTTTCATTGCAGCATGATTCTGTGATTCCCACAATATCCAGATTATCCCTTGACATTATTGCAATTAATACAGGGATTTGAATTCCTAAACTCCTAGCATTTGCACACATTGCTCTGAGAGGTTGCATTATGAATCTCTAATTTTTTCATTTATTATTATTGCAAGATATGTTTATATTGCTTTTTCTGTTCTCTTTTCCCTTAGCTGCTGTGGCTATGCTATCTGTCTTTATTGACTGGCCACACAACACTTCTTGGTTGGAGATGCAGCTATTTTTGTTATTTGTATCACTGCCCCCTCTCCTAGTTTAAATTATTTCTGACAAAGCATTCAAACTTCTCACTTAGAATATCTGTTCCCACAGAATATGGGTGCAAGCCATCCCTTTTATACAGGTTTCTGTTTTTCCAGATGGCATGGCTATGTTTTATAAACCCAGTCTTTAAAGACCTCACGGAGGCAATCTACCTACCAAACTGGTACATACGCATGCCCAGTAGGTCCTTTACTAAAGATACGCACCTAATAAGCGACTGCTTCTAAGGTATGAATCCAGGCCTTTGTCTCTTGAAATGCTTCAGTCAATCAGTGAAGGGAAGTGTCTAAATCAAAATCCTGCCAGAAGATACCTTTGACTTCTACCAACCAGTCTGTTACATCTTTCCAGCTCCCCAGGGTCCTGCACTGCAGCTTGAGTTGATCGAGACATCCAAATTCAAACCACCTTGGAATGGCTCTCTTTTTCACCCTGAGAACCTGATCCAGACCTCCGTGCATGTTCCTGCAAGTCTGCACATGAGAGGTAAGTGAAGATGATGTCTCTCCCCTCTCATGCATGGAGTTCTGGACATTTAGGTAGATCTGTGCGGAAGTGCCTACCACGCACTCACCTGCATCTGCATGCCTGTCCTCGCTTCTCTTATGGGGATTAAGAATGCAGATCTGAAATGATAATCCATCAGACAGATCTACAAGCCTAGGGAACTTAGTTTCATATGCTAGATTTGTTGTGTAACATCTGGCAAGCGCATGCAGTTTAGTGTCGGACGCAAATTTGTATGAGGCCCTGATTTTACATTTATTTTAACAGTCTCTTTTTATGTTTTTATATGTTGTATTAAGATCAATTTTAACCTTCTGCTTTGTATGTTTTTTTTTACGAGGGAAACCTTGTTAAGGAAAAAGAATGGACAACACTGGGACTACTAAGAGATAATTAACAGGGTACTACAAGGACTTTTAATACTGTATATTTATAGGATTTAATACATTCTTTGTTCTCATTTACTTGTCATTGCTCCTATCCCAGTCATACACACAATTTTTCTTTAGTAAAGTACCAAGTACTAAATGGTTATTTATTACAAGTAAAATAAAATATTGCTTTGAATTCATTCAATGTTTATCTTCACAAGTTTTAGAGTATTTGTGGCAGAGAGAGAATAACTAAACCATGCCTTTACAAACACACGGCACACACACTATCCTTATATGGTGCAGATCTATAAGTGACCAAGCATGACACAGTCTAATAGAAGTAATCACATTCAAATGGAAAGCAATATTCATAAGCCGTCCAACAATCTTTATTTGTAATAGATTTTTTTTTATGCTAAAACAGCTTATTTTTTATGAAAGATTATTGACCCAGGTAAAGTGCTTGAGGTTTTCAATCGACATTAGCAGCTGAGTCTGGATACAGGTAGTGGAGGCATTAAATCACTCTGCTCAGCTGATTCTGGATTTTATCTATGGGGCCTTGTGTCTGAACAAGTGTTTTTCAATGAATCCCAATGTGTGGATATCACTTACATGACGTTTTCTTTATACACATGTCACTTTACATGGAATTCTCTGGATTATTGTTTGATTAACTTGTAATGTATGTACACTCAAGGGTAATATATTATACCTCACGCAGATCCAAATCATGTTTAATTAAACAACACTGTTCTCCTTTATTAAACAAAATTAAAATTTGCAAACATGTCCCTGATTAAATGTATTCATTATTGTTATACCTTGTTTTCACTGGAAGCTAATGATATGGAAGAGTATGTTGATTGGAACACTGAGAAAGTATTCATTAGACCCTCGAGATCCCTAGTTGTTATAAGTACAGATAAATAAAACCTTTATCAGAAGCACTGAAGATAACTTTTATTATCACAAAATTGCCATTTATTATTAATGTAGTTGGGCCAGATCCTAAAGTACATACGCAAGAGATTATACGCTAGCCGCTGACGTAAAATCGCCCATTAGTATTAACTGCGCAAGCTCACAGCAGATGATACGCCACGTAACTCTGAGCGTATGTACCAGTCACGTACCAACAGTGTAACTACAAACGAAAGGGCGTGACATCCATACGACACCCGTAATTACGCTTCGGAGGCGGGGTAAGGCATTTAAATCATACAGTATGGGCGTGCTTAGGCACTTACGTACGTCAGTAGTTACGCTTTGAAAAGTTAAGGTAGAGTTTGGCAAGTGTTAAACGGCCAAAGTATGTACGAGCAAGGGGAGTGCCTAGAAAATATGCTAGCGTAAATACGCTACGCGATGAAACGTAACAAGCACTTAGGTCTGGATCTACGCTGTTGTATCTAATATAGGAACTAAAGCAGTCATTTCCCAAGTAAGCCCATTGGATAAGATTCTGGACCCGATCCAAAGGTGAGTGTGCACCAACTTAGATAGTGTATCTTGACCTGATGTTTCACTGTGCATGCTCTGGACCGAAGCACATGCCATTGCCCCCTATTTAGATGTGCCATCTCTATCTGCGGTGGCTTGTGTTCTGAAAATCATTTTGTAATCGGTACAGGAGGCACATAGTCAATGTACAGTAAGGGCTTGTCCAACCAAGTGCACCTGATCCAGATATGAACTTGGACATAAATAAGTACTGTTTACATCAAAATTTGTACCTACAACAGGTCAAGTCCAAGGGGCTGACAATACACAACCTATTTCTGAAGCATGCATTAATGTTTCATACTTTAAACATAATAATAAAGGACCTGATTCAGATCTCCATACAAATTACGTACACACGGAGATCTCTAATTGGGCACAGAAGAGGGAAGTGCCAGGGACACTGATGTGTCAAGAACCCTACCTTAACTTGTCCGCACAGATCTGCATCCTGCAACTGCTGCTCTCCACCCCTGGCTTAACATACCTAACCCCGTGTTCCTAGTGGAACTTAAGATTCGGTAAATCCCCATAGTTAAATGAAACTACACAAGATAATTCTTATAAATTATAGTATTTAATAAAGAATTAAGCAAAATACATGAATACTTAGCTTCAGCTGGTAGCTATTGCTTGATAATGATCGAGCTGGAAAAGGTCAACAGGTACTTCTGCGCTTACTCAGGTCAGTTCAAAGCCCAGGTCACTCCTGCACTGAAGACAGGTCAGTTACATTCAAAGCCCGGGTTACTCCTGCACTCAAGGCAGGTCAGTTACATACAAAGCCCGAATCACCCCTGTATGAAGAGGTTTAGGTATGTGGAAATGATGTGAAGGCCCCTTCCACAGAACTTCTTCCATACAGAACAAAGTTCCATACAGAAATAGTTAAGGTATGTAACATCTGGTGTGCGCATGATACCTTAACTTGTCCGATGTTAATTGTCAAGGGGACTTATGCCTAAGCTCCTATTTCTGAATCACTGTTTGTGATTAAACTAAAAATAATTCATTTTATTAAACAAAATATAAAAACTTTCTTTTGATCCTATATTTTTCAGTTTCTGAAGGCTTCAGTTCGGGCTCCTAGTGGTACTTCTCTTAATATGTTTTTTTTTTTTTTACCAAGTAGCACCGTATTGGGTTACTTTCTGATAGGGCCATGGCTTCTCATTTTATCAAGCAATTATGTAGACTCCATGGTTTATCTTTAGCTATTGTCTCAGATAGAAGTTCCCATTTTGAGACCCAGTTCTGGAGGTCAGCAAATCCTTGGGCCTTTCACCCTCACTCTAATAGCCAGACAGGAAGCATTGGTCAGTGCCTTGAACAATATTTAAGGTGCTATATTTCCACAATAACTGGTCAGAAAGTCTAGAATCGACTGCATTTATCTATTATTCCCATCATAATTCTTCAACAACTCTTCTTATTGTTTATGTGTTCTTTACTAGAGCTTATCTCTATTCTGACATTCATCCCTCTTTGAATACTGAAAATAGCTATAATCATGGAAAAAGCTCATATCTATTAAGATAAAGATACATACAACACTTGTCCCAGTCTAATTTTTAACTTATTAAAATTTGTTTTAGGATTTTAGTTAGTTAACAAACATGTAAGACTTTATTTGTTCAAACTGGTTGGCCTGGTCTAGTTATATACACTGAAGATTAGATTATAACAGACTTCTGATTAATTTGGTCAACACGATCATAATTTATCTGTGTCAGTTTTTTCCCCCCAAAAATAGGGATGAGTGATGCAAGAGAAATTGCATGCATGGTGGGCACACTTGCTGGAGAAAGATTAATAGGGCTTTAAAAATCATCAAAACTTTGTTTACTTACCAATTAATCGCTACCTGGTTCCTACATAGATCAGACAAGGAAGCTGACATCACATATTTAATGTCCTACAGAACGAGTGTATGGCTTACTGTGAATTGAATAGGTGATATCAACTCCATTGTCTGATATCTGCACGAAGCCAGCAACTGCTAATTAGTAAATAAACAAAGTTTTGATTTACCAATGGGCTGAAATCTAGCTTCCCCACCATGTAGCAAAATGAGCATCATGGGTAAGAAAGCTTTACGTGAGCCCAGTTGTTTATTTAAAAAAAATAAGTTGGTGGCTGACAAAGTATCTACTACAATTATATAACTTTTATTGTGTACTTGTCCTTTATTGTTGCATGTCCAATATGTGGATCTCTAACCTGCTTATGTACAAAAAAATTCATATCACACATATATGTCATGCATGAGAAGTTTTCTTCTTTTGCTTATTCATTATCCAAATGTTTGATGCCACTCCAGGGAGAGTAGGCCTTCATACAGAACTTTCACCACAACTGTGCTCTATACTACGGCACTGTAATCTGTAGTCTCTTTTTGCATTTTATATTTGTTTGCATCTTTTATAGCAACACACAATATAACACATGCAATTCTCCCCCGTATTGTGTATATCTTATCAGATTCAGATACACAGCTGCAGTCACAAATATGTTCTGTGTACAACTTAACTAAACTTTTGATATTGAATTAAAAAGTGAGTGACAGAATCTGCTAGGCAAAACAATCAATACTAACACAATGCTTCACTAGAACTTCAACAAATCTATTCTAAATAAAATATGTTTTATATCAAAAACTTAAGCTGCAGTCACCAATTTCTCTTTTTCTTTATGACTGGTTAAGGACAATAATACATTTGCTATATCTGGTTAAAAAATGTGATACTATATGGGTTTATTTTAGAGGATAATTTTTAGTGACTGGGGAACTCTGGCTTAATCTGCACTGTTACCACTACTTTATTGATAATGGGCTGGATCCAGACCAACCCCTTCCCCTCATTACCATGTCGATTTCTGCCTTCACGGTGGAGATACGACATTCGTAATGGGGGGAATAGCCCCTTTCTTGTAAGAGCCAGCGTACATAACGTACCTAACGACAATGTAAGAAGGTTGTGCATATGGCACAACCTTCTAGACAGGGGAATTACATACGTGCTGTACGTAATTCCTCTGTCATCCGTTCCGTAGGGCAGGATTGGGCCCAATGTCATCATAATTTATGGTATTCCTAGGAAGATTTTTTGGTCAGTAATGACCCAGAAACAATGAAAGCAACTTTTATGGAAACAAGACTGCCACAGTATAAAATAGAAAAACAAATTTATTAATGATTTTATTTATTATTTTTCAGTTAATTTGTTTTGTAAACTTGGTGCATCATATAAATTCTTATACCTTATGTTTAGTAGATCCAGTTACTTTCATTATTGAAGATGGGGATAGAAACAGTATTAACCTGTGTCTTAAAGAACCCTGAGATCTGTTCTTGCATCTCTTGTGGCTACAATATTCCAGTACCATATTGTGAACCAGATATGGGACCGGATCCAGACTCTCGCATGCTTTCCGTACATCCAACAGAGAGAGGGGAGTGAATGCCCCCTGCCACTCCCCTCTCTCGCTGCCCTACGCTGCCCTAAGCCTGCCTTAAGTAAAGCGCGCGGATCATCGGTCCATACGACCACTGATCCGCACGAGTTTGGGATACGCCGCTCACACTGTACAATGAGCATGCTTCACCCCGTCCGCTTTAATGGGGGAAGGGGAAGCACAGCTAAGTTCCGTACGATGCTTAATACGCTAGTGTTACTATCATAACACTAACATAAAATCTGGAGGGTGCATGCGTAAGTAGTATAACCTTATTAACTCTGGATCCGGTCCAGGGATGGTCGGGGAGGGAGGCTTAAGAATTTCTCATACTGGGTGCTGGCAGACCTGGGCCATCCATTATTCAGAGGTTTTTTTTTTGTTTTGTTTTTTTTTTGTTTTTTTTTTTATATTTTTTTTTTTTTCAATTTTAAACTTTTTAAAGTGTACAGTATGGGCGTGCTTAGCTGCGTAAATTCGTGTTGACCATACGTACGTGTGTGGATCACTGCGGTTACGTTGGCAAAAGTTAAGGTAGGGTTTGGAAAGCGTATCTTGACAAAATACATACATTCAAGGGGTGTGCCTAAGGGAGTGTATAGAAGGTACGCACGCGTACGAGTAAACGTAACGGCAAACGTAGTTCTGGATCTACCCCAATGTTCTTAATTAGCTGAGATGCTCCCACAACTATGAACCTAAAGATAAGGTAGCCCTATGGCATTCTAAAGTTGGTTAAGAAGCTGAAAACCGAGGTTGTGTCGGGAAATTCGGCATGCTACGTTTTATGTATAATCAAGAACCTAAAGCATTCTTAAGTGTGAACACGGTCCATAGCGAGCATTGAGGTTAAGTTGTCAGAATTGCTGGATTATTCAATAGCAATCCGGTTTTGTACAAAACTGTGTAGCGAAAGCTAGCTGAATTTTATTCTGGACAGTATTTCATAATGTATTAATACATTTTTTCCCAGGTCAAAAAGAAACAATGTACTGGATATGGAGGTTTATAATGAACCCATTCAGTAAAATTACAAAAAAAAACTATTAAACATAGACAAAGAAGGTGGGGAGGGTCGGATTCATTATAAAGTACAATTTTTGCCTATCGCAGACAACATTGAAGACATTATTTTCTCCCCTTTGGAGAATTTTAGCGGGTAGTAAATGTGAAAATATATTGCCCCCTAAAATAGTTTGACAATTCCACAATCACTGATATAGACTAGCATTTGGTGAGAAGTATTTGGGACAAGCTCTAGTGGATGTGATTCCTATAGAAGAGCATTGGATCACAGTTAAGAAGCTGCTGGTATTTGTATGCGTATTTTTAAGACCGGATAAACTTTGCATGCGTAGTACCCTTATTTACGCAATCTACATAGGATTTAAGTACAGAGATCCATTAAGAGCGAGTTACAAAGCCGTTCATAATGAGATAAGTTTGAAGGGTCGAGCCAGGCCAAGTTAAGAAGCAAATAAAGAAAAGAGGGTGAGGGGGGGGGCATTTAATGGGCCAGACAGGGTGCGGTTTTCTAAATACACGTGTACTTTAGCAACTTATGAAGAGACATACGCACAGGAAGATAAGGCTGCCTTTGACCTTCTTAAGTCTGTTAAGAACAACAAAAATTAGGGCATTTCAAGGGAGTTGTCATGTGTATAATTGTAAATCCATTCGTTCTTATCTTCCTCTTAACTGTGGTCCAAGGAGAGAGAATTTTTCAGAGAGCATTTCTTGCATAAGGTATTTATGCAATATACTAGAGGTTTTAGCATCTTCTCCTGAGTTATGGAGGGTATTTCTTTTTCCCATGACCATGCTACTATAAGGTCACCATGCTACTATAATGTCACCATACTACTATAAGGTAAATAATAAGGGATATGGAGAGTTTTCTAAAAGAGAGATGTGGAGCTGGGGTAAATGAAGAGACACACTGGTTCATGTAGTGTTGGGTTTGCAGAAATGAAAAACATTAACATCCTCATCCAGTTTGGTTTTCAGAAAGAGAGATTATGCATGCTCTTCTAATTGTCTTTATTTCCTTAATAGTCCAATGGAGATAGTTATGATGGGGTTGATTCAGAGTTACACCTACACCTTTTTTTAGGTGCAAGTGTAGACCTGAGCAATACCATGTTGAATTGCAAGGGGAGGCAGATATAAATTGTGAAACCAGAATTAAAATTAGGAGGTAAAGTTTCTTAGCTCAACTCTGTTTTATAGAATAGACAAATAGCTATGCAGTATTTTAGTTCTATGTGTAAAAGTAAAGTATTTTTCCTGCATGCAAATTTTAAATTAATTAACACCCCTTACTTTAAAAAATGGTTTAGCCAAGCTGTATACTTACACCTAAAAAAAAGGTGTAAGTGCATCTGTGAATCAGCCCCGATGAGTGGTATCCATTAGGAGACTATTACAGTAAATTGAAGGAGTGGTAGGAAGAGTGAGTAATGGGAGCTAATTTTCTATTTCCATTTCCATTGAATTGTATGCCATACGTACTAGATGGACATGAGTAAGGGATTTGCTTTATGTTCTGGAGTTATGTATGATCTTTTTAAATGGAGAAAACAAACAAGGTCTGTATTAGGAAGAAAATGCTATTCCAGAGAACTGGCTGCAAGATTATTATGTTGATTTAGTGTTTAGTTTAGTGACATATCGCTGCCTGGTAATATATCAGAAGGTTGAGAAAGTTTATTTTCCACTTTGATCTGCTGGGTTTGGGTTTTACTTTTTTCAAATAAAATGACCAATTAATGGACTGCTCGTCAGTAGTTGATGTGGCAATGCATGCAGGGGATAAAATAACGTAGGGAAACACATCATTTTAATAAAATTTGACCTTCCTAAGTACAAAATCTGAAGGTGTTGCCAGTTTTCTAGTTCCATATTAAATTTCTTGATGATTGGGGCGAGTTATTAAGTGAATATAAATTTATATGGATATTTTTTAGAGGTGAATCCCTAAAGAAGGGAAATTACACAGAGGTCTGAATCTGACCCTATGTCATAGAAACATAGAAAGTGATGGCAGATAAGAGCCACATGGCCCATCCAGTCTGCCCAGTTGTTTATTTAAAACTATACTGAACCTAGACCCTATTATTCCCTCAATTTATATTGAGATTTAGGATCTCCTTATATTTATCCCAAGTATACTTAAACTGTTCTACTGTGTTAGATTCAACCACCTCATATGTGAAGTTTTACCACTTATACCTCTTTCACTTCACCAACTATGGAAAAAACCCGGGTTTTTCCGGGAAGAAATGCTGGGTCAAAAAATGAAAAGGCAACTTTAAGCGCACAAAAACCTGGGAAATTCCTGGGTCTGACCCGTTCACATCTCCAATGAATTTCCCAGGTTTTAGTGCGTCAGGGCATGCTGATGCTTGTAGTGCTACAAGCATCAGTATGCCCAAGGATGCCCAAGCGCCAGCATGCCCTATCATCCAGTGCAACGATAAACAAAGTAATGCCCCTCCTCCTCCTAGCTACTAAATAAAATAGTTAACATTTAATGCCCCCACCTATAAAAAAAAATTATTACATTGAATACCCCTAATATAAAAAAAGGTAACATTTAATGACCCCCATATAAAAAAAAAAAAAAAAAAAAAATAATTTTATAGCGTTTTTATAAATTACATTTTATAGCGCTGTTTATTATAAAAAAAAACTAAACATTTAATACCCCAAATATTAAAACAATAATTACATTGAATACCCCTAATAATAAAAAAAAAAATGTACATTTGATAACGCTAATGTACAGTATGGGCGTGCTAAGCTGCGTACGTTCACGTAGTCAGTACGTCCGTTCGCGTATGCTGTTACGTTTGGAAAAGTTAAGGTAGGTTTTGGGTAGCGTATTTTGACAAAATACGTCCGTGCAAGGGGTGTGCCGAGGGGAGTGTTGCGAACTTACGTGTAAGAAAATACGCACCGCTAATATACGTATGCACACACGTAGTTCTGGATCTACCCCATTAAAATGATAAATAAAACAAGTACTTACCATCTTGAATTGGATCCAATTTTCCAAGCTTTTTTATCCGTGGGGGAGGTCTTTGGAAAAAAAAAACCCTGTGCCACCGCCGTAACTCATGTCCTGCAAGCAGGACATCCCGACGCTAATGACAGCTCTGCTGTCATTGAGGTATATTTGTACCCTTGGCAAGCCTGGGAAATCCCGTTTCCATGGTAACCAAATCACGTTTGGTCACCATGGAAACAGGATTTTTTGTGATGTGAAAGGGGTATTATCAAGTCAAGTCATCATGTCATGTCATTAAAGAGAAACTAAACAAGCTAACAATATGACTTTTAAATTCACAATACATAATTTGTTGGTATATGTTAGTGTGAGTAGCGTAAGTAACGTAATATATATATAGAATCCTTGGGTGACCGTCACTCCAGCGCAGCACAACAGTATTGCTTCAGGTGCACATCAAACAGCAAGAACATAGAAAGAGTAAAAGGAAGGCACTCAGGAAGGCTTGTAAATATCAATATCACGGCTTGTCCAGCCAAAGGTTAATTCGGCAGTGTAGTTGCTTTTTAGATCTTTATCCTATGTAACCTTGGAGGGCTAGCGTTATCAGTCTTCCATTACTGGGTGCTTGACGTATATCACTTACCCCTGGTTTTACAGCTTATTCTATAGCAGATTATCCGGAGACTTTTTTTTTATATCCATCTCTAGGGGATGGATAGATATCTTGGACCGTATTCACACATACATTTTTGCGGCGGATTGTATGTATATTTTTAGGAGTGGATTAACTGCGCATGTGTAGTAACTTTTTCACGCAAATTTTGTGGTATTTACGCACGTAAGTACTTTAGGCACGGACTTGTGAATCGCACTTAGGAACATGCCTACAGAGAGGCGTTGTTTTTATCCTTACGGTAGAAGATATGTGAAAGTGGGTGGGGGAAAGCATTTAAATGGGCATTTGAGGGTGCGATTAGATAAATACGCACGTACGTAAGTAACATACATGCGTAGACACTTAGACTTAAGGTTGCCCTATGGAGGCGGAAGTCACCGACAACCTGTGCGGCCGAGGGGAGTGTCATGGGTGTTGCCTTGCTACGTGCGTCCATAACAACCCGCTCTTAGTAAACACGCATCTGTGAATCCGGTCCCTTGGGAATTATACGTAAAGTCTTAGTACACATATCATTGTAGAAAGTAAAATGAAATCCTTTAGATATATTCCCACCGAATTTGCAAAGATCACTTTTGTAGTATGCAACAGAAGCAGAGGACAAAATACCAAGCACTGTATCTAAGAACACTATACAGTAATAACTCTAAGCTAAAGGTAATGAGCTGCAAAATATTCTAACTATTATCATAAGAGATCTCAATCAAACCTCGTTGCAGTTCTCGTCGTTTCAGATTTCTCCGAGATGAAAATGGTTTGCAAATAGTCCAAGGGGTTGGTTTTAACAAAATCAAGAGTCTCAAAGCAGAGGGAGAAAAACTTTTAAGAAGAGATGTGATGTCAGCAGAAATTCCAATAGGTAAAAGCTTGTGGTCAGGGATCGAAAGGATGATTGCTGGTTCCTTTTTCAAGGGAATTCTGATCTGTGGGCTCTATAAAAAAATTCTGATCTGTGGGCTCTATATAAAAACCTTTTAATAAATAAATAAAATACATAAATAATATTATTATTGCTTATTTATATAGCGCCACAAATTGTCTGCAGCACTTTACAGAGAACATTAGACATCACATCAGTACCTGTCCTTACTGGAGCTAAATACTAAGGTCCCTAAGACATTCATATATACACAGTCAGACTAGGGATAATTTCGTCCGCAGCCAAGCAGCGTGTTTTTGGCGTGTGGGAGGAAACTGGAGCACTCTGAAGAAACCCATGCAAACACAGGGAGAACATACAAACTCCACATAGATAAGGTCTTGTCCAGGAATCCAACTCATGATCTCACAAATGCCACTGACTGAGCCACTGTACTGCCCCAAAGTTATCCTTGTTTAAAAAGTCCTTTCTGGATATGGAAGGCACAATAAGGGGTAAGGTGCATGACTTAGGTCAAGGTGGAACTTGTTGCATTTGTTGCCCCTTCAGGATACACAAAAAAAAATGTGGTTTGCAAATCAGACCTTAAATTAAAGTTAACAAACGTGAAGATCTCAGTGTTAATAGAAAGGGCTTGATCCAAACCTACAACCACTGTTTAGCTGATCTGCGCATGCGCCAGGCAGATGCTGCTCGGCGTGGTTAGGGATTCTCTTGAGTGAGGATAGGGCGTCCGTAACTGCAGCGTACTTACGGTTGAGGGGGGCATTCCTCATCGTAACTACGCTGCAGTTAGGAAAGGTAGGGGAAGGCAGGGAAAAGAGGAAGGGAGGGCAGGGTTAGGTATTTATGCTCCGGTGCCTGGCCTAATTACACTCTGTTACACCGGCTGAAGTTAGGGAAGCCTTTAGCCGGCATAACAGTGTGTAATTACGCCGGGACAGGGGGAGTATCAGAGGGAGTGCATCGATGTTACGCTGAGTAATAGTATGTCTGGATCGGGCCCAAAGTCTTTAAAGTTGAGGTTCGCTGCTTGCAGAGGTATCAATAGGTGTAGGCCTGTGATTTAAGAGTAGAAAAACAATTGCTGTTCCAGTCCAATGAAGATTTTGGGGTATCCTCTTACTGATAGTCCTTCCCGAGTACTGGAGACTCAGCAAGGGAGCAATGTCTACTGTCTTCTTTAATGAGCCACATTCTCAAAGTATTACAAATTTTCACACTTAATTGTCACAGGTAAATTAAAGTGTCATATTCATCTATGATCATCATACAGTCACACATTAATAAACACACCTCTGTATCAAGAGTCAAAAGTCTCTTCATTGTTTAATGGGGTGAAGGTGCTTTAAAGGTTAATTAGAAGCTAAGCAGACTGACTCAACGTTTTTTATTATTATTATTATTATTATTATTATTATTATTATTATCCTAATGCACTAGGTTATTATGAGATATATAACACAAACAAAAGTCTTCAAAAATATGTATAAAACATTCATCTTATTACTATATAGTATTTGACTTTCCTTTCAAACACTCTATTTTCCCCAAATGAAAAGGGTATATATAATATGCACATACTGCTATTGCAGGTTAAATAAAGTTCAACATTACAATTTTACAGCTAATTAGAAGCATTTATAGGAATGACTATTATCTGTGGCTATTCCAATGAAATACAGTATATTAACATAAAAATATGAGCTGTAATCTATTGGCAGAATAAAAATCAAGTGCTATATGTTCATGTTGTGCAACTTGCATAGCATGTTATTTTATTGCAGCGTAAGCATTTACACACTATGCTCCGGATTCACAGTTACGTATTTTTCGTCTTACGTATGTTGTTTTAAGAATTGAGCTACTACGCATTCGTAGTAGCTTATTTACGCTATCTACGTGCCATTTCTGTATGTAGAGTGCTTAAGCATGGTCTCACTTTCCTATCACATACTAGAAATTGTCAACTACAATGTAATTGGTTACTATCACCAACATCTCCACTTTTCCCATGCAGCTTAGTAAATCTGACCCAAGGAGTTTGAGAGCGCGGAGAAAACAGGAGCAAGTGTAGACATCAACAAAACCATGAAACAAAAGGTAAACAGAATTAGAGTTGAGAGGTGAAATTTCTTAACTCAACTCTAATTTACAGATTAAACTTAAAGCTTTGTAGAATGTGAGCTCTGTATGCAAAAGCAAAGCATTTTCCAAGCATGCAAATGAATAAAAAAAATGTATTTGCCCCCCTCGCACTGGTTTTGCTCAGGTCTACACTTGCACCTGTTTTGCCCTTACTCTCCCACTCTTGATCAGCCTCATAAATAAGGCAAATCCACTTCAATATATATGTGGGTGAAGAGCAATGCAAGAGGTTATGCAACTTGCAGGCAGACACATCAAAAATGAAAGTCATCTGAAGGTGGAACCAACAAGGAAACTATAAATACTACGTATTGTTATTGATTTTCCTATGTGTAAGTCACGTTAAATTACAGCACAATAGCTGAAATGACAATACATTTTACACTGATGGATTTTAAAAGGGTTCAACCTTTTGTCATTTGCTGTGTAAAGTATAAGGCTAATGCCGTCCATTTTTGAATAGCTGATAGTTACCTACAGTACTTTGAGTCTTGCACTACCATATAGCATGGGGAACTACTTGCATTATGAATCTGCCTGAAACGAAAGTTGACAATTATTTATTAATACAATATAGCTCTGTTTATGTATTTACTTATCCTAATAAACTCATGCATTGCAGCATGTACAAAAAAGTAACCCTGATCTCCTAAGCCTCCCTGGGCCATAGAGGATAAGTAACTATTGTGGGTACAATGAGTGTGATTACTTGGGGCATCCCCTCCATATGATACCGATATGAACTACTGCGCATGTACAGTAATTTAGTAACGAAATCTGTTACTTTTTGTAACTGTGAGAGATATCCATTTGATGAGCTTCTACTATTAATGCATTTTGTATAATTAATGTTTCAATAATGATGATCTGCAGTCCTGCAGACCATCTCACCATGTCTTATGCTTGACACTTTGTTCTCTTTTTGCTTATTTCAACGTGTTCAAGAATGTGCACAACAGGCAGTTTCCTCATTGAGACCACCCTTATCTACTGAAACAAGAACATCCACCCCACCCGCAACTGTTAGGATGCTAATCTTCTTTGAACCTGTTATTCTGTGAAAACTTAACGTTATCTGTTTTTGTATAAATAAAGCTACTCTGACTGAGGGCTGGTCAGATCAGAACAAGCTTCAGCCTTTACATCTGAGTCTTTGTCTGTCTCTATCGATCGATACCCACAGTCACACCTTAGAAGCCAGAGTCCAGGGAAGAACAACTTTGGTGTCATCTCTGACAGCACATAGATTGCATATACCCGGTCTTAAAGACCGCGTATACGCAATCTACGTTGCAAAAAGTAACGTAGATGTCGTTATAAAATTACTGCACATGCAATGCGGCTGGAGGTCTGAATATGGCCCATGGTTATTGGGCTAGAGACAGTTTTAGAGCCTAACTGTAGTGTCACTACTGGGAGAGATCTTGTTTATTCCATCGTCTCCTCCTTATGTTTCTCCCCACATCAGTATCAGTGAGAAGAGCCCCAAGCCAACCACTAGTCCTCTTCCAGCTGCTGGGAGAAATGAAGAAGTCATCAGTTGAAGAGACACTAGCCCATAAGCAGGGGCTTTTTTAAGAAGTGAGGGGGGCCCTTCTGCAGGATTTGCACATGGCTCCCCTCCCCTTTCCTGAGACAGGGCTGTCCCGATTTGCGGGCCAAAAAGGGTGGGACTTACAGCGCTGTTAAGCCCCGCTCCTTTTTTCGGCCCACAAATCGCGACAGTCCCACCGCAGGGAAAGGGGGACTAATTTGGCATCTGTTTCTTCCTTCCGAGAGATCTTAGAGGAAAGAAATAGATGCTGAATGGCCCCCATTCCCCTGCCAACCCAGGGTGCAGGATGCATGCCACAGGGCCCCCTGTTCTGAGGGGCCCATGTGCACTGCACACCCTGCACCCATTATAGATACGCCTTTGCCCATAAGGTAATTTAAAAGCAGCAGCAGATCAGGCCTGCATATAGTTGTAGATGGCATGGGGAGGGTGCATTCTATAAATATGTGCCCTGCAGTGGGACTGTTAATGAAATGTTGTAAGGGCACTACTGCGGGGCATTATGTTACAGGAGGCATTGCTTTTGGGAATAAAAGTAAGGACTGTAGTGGAGAGATGAAGGATCTACTTGTATTGTGGAGCAAATAGCCACCATTGTTAGTACTAGATAAAATATTACTTATGGCAACAAACTTATTAACCTAACATTTACAATCAGGGACACCATGTAACGCAACACACCAAATCTATATTGAAGAGGTTTATTTATAATGTGCCACACGGTATCTGCAGTGCCATACAAAGGCAATAGTTACATATACGACACAATTAACAGGAAAGGTAGAATTTCAAATAAATAAGGAATACAATACAAGTACAATGCAAAATAAAATACAATACAAAAATAGCAGAACAATTTGTATGGAGAATAAAGATGCTGGATATGTGTGTAGGAGTAGATGAATAAGGAGAGAGATAGACAGTAGAGAGAAAAGGTGGGAATTAATGAGGACAGGTAGAGGGGTGATGACAGGAGGGAGGAGGCCCTGCTTATAAGACCTAACATGCTAAGTGTGAGGGGGTAAACAAACAGGAGACACAGGGATGAAGATGCGGAGGGCAGGTAATCTTAGGTTAAGGAATGGTAGGCTTGCCTGAAGTGCGGTTTTTGATGGAGAGTTGGAAGGTTTAGAGGGTGTTGGATTGCAGAGGGGTGGCCTGAGAGAAGTCTTGGATGCGGGAGTGAGAGGTAGTTATCAGGTTGCAGTTGAGGCGGTGGTCACCAGCAGAACATAGGGGTCAGGTGGGAGTATAGACTGAGATAAGGGAGGAGAGGTAGTGGGCGGTGGAGGAGGAGAGAACCTTTTATTTTACAGATAGAATGGTATAGTCTGCTACTGGTAATGGCAGTGTTGCTGGGACATTCTCTATCCTGTGTGTATGTTACAGATAGAATGGTATAGTCTGTTACTGGTAAAGGCAGTGTTGCTGGGACATTTCATTTCCTTTGTTTCTCTTGCTAGCAGATTTCCCCCCTGCCTTTCATGCACCTGTTTGCATTTACCTATAAATTGATTGATCAACTTCCATTTTGTGAGGAGAGAAACTTGTAAGTTGTGGTGAGGACAACTAAACATAGTACAGCTAAAATCAAATAATATGGACAAAATTCTTATCCTTTTTTTATATGTTGCTATTTGTAAAAACCTCTCTTCTGCATTTTCAATTAAAGACAGCACTGCTATCCAAACCCTCATTCATTGCTGTGAATTGAACATCTTGTGAATTTCTCATTAAAAATGTAAAAGGCACTATTAATAGAATATACAAGCTCCCTAAAGGAAACTTACAACTTTTGAAATTGTTATTCATGTGTCATGTATTTCTGGAGTCTTAAGGCAATGTGTTCTGTATATCTGCATTAAACATTTCCTTGCTGTGAGGTCCGAGTATTCAGATTTGTCCAATTAAAAAAAACACAATTTCTTTGACTAAGCTGGATGCATATTTGTGAATAATAATAAGGCAATATTTCATTTCTACTCTGGTTTAATAATTATCAATTGTATATTTTGCTATTATTGTTGCACTAAATCACTAAAAGTGTCTCATATTTTAGGGGTTTACAACTGCCTTAAGATATATGTATTTTAAAACGGTTGGTCGTTGAATTGACTAAGGGAGTCACAAGTTGCTGTCAATGTGCCAGTAGATGGCAGCAGACAGCCTTTCAATGGGATTTAAATTGTCATGAGACAGATCTGAAGAAGAAATAGCAGCAGAGCTGAGAATTACTGGGCATCACTAGCAAGACATTGCAAGGGGGACAGAGAGAGACACCGATCCTCTGTCACTCCCTGCACAGGCAGAATATAGCAGCAGCAGCAGCAGCAGCAGCATCCTGCATTGTGATTTAAGGACTTGAGATACACATCCTCAGTCTGTGTGGCTGTGTTCTTGCAGATCCAGAGAGACAGAGGGATTCTATCTGCACTTTCCTGCCTTTCTTTTCCTAAGGATGACATTTCAGTGGGTGACGGCAATTCTCTTCCTGGGTGTTGGCTGCGGTGTCCTCACCACAAAAGGTAAGACAAGATCAGCTGTTACTGAACAAGAGCTCAGGGAGTTAGTAGTGTAAATCTTCAATGAATGTGGTGTTAAATAAAGCATTTACAATTGCAATGCAATGCTTTGAAAACAATCCAGTTACTGTACGTTCTAGAATACTTTTGGTGAACTGTGTTGTTCTGCAAGCTCGGTGGATTGTTTTCTCTTTTATCTTGTTGTTGTTTATTTGTAGACCTAAATTTAGCACCTGTCAGACGCTATGAACCACTCTTCTGTGTTATTAATTGTAACATTGTAGAAGTCAATTAGTGCTGGTGGAATTCTGGTGGTGTGTGATGTTATAAAGAAATAATGACACAGAATAAAAGTGAATTAGAATTACATTGTGCAATCTAAACTGGGTACTTGGAAGTGGATGATGGGAGTTGTAGTATAATTTTCACCGGTCTTCACATTTGATAGGGTTAAACAGGCACAACACATGTACTGTTGTATTTCCCTTTTCGACATCCACCAAATAATAAATAGATATTTTTTTTACTGCTTTGTTTTGGTGCTTTAGACCCCTGGACATGGTTGTAGTAATACTGAAAAGGATTTGTCATTTTCAGACATAACATAGTCAGACCTCTGACCAAGTTTCATCCAGGTGCTATTTAATAACACTACCTTACAGTATTTATCAGCATTGGGCATAATTTGGGATTCCTTGGTTTAGGGGGGGTTCAGTCTTTGCCACATGCAGGTCTGTATAGCACCATGAGAGATGAATCTGAGTGTGGTACTGACATTGCTTGTAGCTGGGTATCAGCACTAGTCCCCATGCAGCCATCCGTCAGTTACTAAATGGAGGAATGCATCATTTTTAAGGGTCTAATGTTCTCTTTTAGCACCAGTGGCTGTTTTCACCCCATTGCGTCCAGCAGTCACTGATTTGTTAAGAAATACATAGTCATTTGCAGCCTCTTGAATTAGACAGCAGGGAAAGGAAGTCTCTAAGTGACTTTAAAGGCTATGTTTTGTAGCTATGGCTGACAGCTCTTGCAGATCAGTCCAGGGAGATGATGTACTTCTACATAAACAATGTACTTAACCAGCTTGCATATGATATATTTTCCATTATAATGTATTGCAGTGTTCTTGCTACAACTCTCGAAATCAGTTCAGTTCTCTGCAATTTTCACATGAATTTAATTTCCCAAAATGACTGGTTATTTGAGAAGTGCGTTTCAAACTTTTGTAGTAGAACGTGAGTTATAGTAAACAGCTTTCCTCACCTGCTATTATAGAATAGTAGAAGAAAATTGTCTGCAAACAAATATTGGTAACAGTAAATCAATGGTAAAAGATTTTAACATAGATACAAATGCGTTCAGTTCAGAAGAGTACTAGTTAAACGTCACAACTTTGCAGCCACAATCTATACTATTTGTATATTTTGGAAAGTATAAAATGCAATACTACTTTATTCTGTTTATTTTATCTATGGTGTCCCCAATGGCTCATATGTTACTTTACAAACAATAATCAATCACATTTTTTGTGTCTTTTACTCTGATAACATTTATTATCTAACTTTTTGTGCAATTACATTTTTTGTTGTTTCTTAGAAAAGTTGTACACTCGTTTATCCAGTTTACTGGCTTCCTATTTCTGTATAGTTTTACTTACCATAAGGTACGACAGACTACGAGTTCCTTTTGCAATTTACGGTAATGTGTGGCTTGAATATCATGTGATGCTCCAAGTAGGAATAATGATCGTCAGTGTTATTACAGATAATTGATGGATAATTAGGATCCCTGCTCTGGCATCAGCCTACATTGAAGAACGCTTGTTAAATGCCTTTGTGTACAGCACAGCACTTAGTCTTAGCCAAAAACAGCATTGTGACCTTATGTTCGGCTTTGAGTCCATAATCTATGTTAATTCCTTTACGGGTAAAAATATTATTTGAATTGTTTTTGACAAAGTTGAAACTGATAGAAAAGTATGAATAATAGAGGGAAAGTAAAAAGTTAATCATTGTGACTCTCTCAATCCTTTGTAGCAACTTTATATTACTCTTACCCCTTGCAGATTAATAGCCTATTTTAACCCCATTTAATTAGAGTTGACTGTTATTCTATTTACCTTATGTTTCCTATTTTGTAAAAATGTAACAAAAATGGCTTTAATGTTTACCTTTACCAAATAGTGAATGAAGCTACCAGTATCTCTTAAATAAATAGACTTGAAGTACCAACAACAACAACATACAACTAAGTCATATCTACATATTTTTTTAATACAAATAACATATTGTATGAAGGATCCATATATTATACTATGTGTTCCATTTATACACTGTTGACTTCTACAAGTCTTTCTTTGCAGATACACATGTGATTTGTACTGGCTTCAGAGTTTTATCATATACTGTTACATTAAAGTCGTATAAGTCTCCTTGATTTGTGTGGTGCTTGTTTCCTTTATGTGTATCAATGCAGCAGCAGTGAGATAAATGTGTTCTTGTATTTGTTATGAATTTCAAGCAAGTCAATACAATGTTCACAGGCTCAGGCATGCTAGATAACAACATCATCCACACTGTAGAGTGCCCAGGTTTAGTACACTCACGTTTCTACTCACTATTGCTATTGATTGATCGGCTGTCATTTCCCCAGTGATTGACATAGTGAACAGAATGAGTGTATCCAGTGTATCCAGAGAGATGGACTTGCAGATTTTCTAAGCACGGATCTAATACACCTGCACTGACAACCAACTGTCCAAGGCAGAGGGAGTACCGCAGGAACTGAGGGGGACACAGGAATAACGCGGTAACTAGATGTGGAAAAAAAGCAGTTGTGTAGACGTGTGTGCAGGTGCATAGATAAAAGATTTTATTAATGGCTGAATGTCCTGATGATCATGCATACACACTACACACAATGGGGTAGATCCAGAACTACGTTTGCCGTACGTTTATTCGCATAGCGTATTTTCGTGTAAGTAAATTCTATACACTCCCCTCGGCACACCCCTTGAACGTACGTATTTTGTCAAGATACGCTTTCCAAACCCTACCTTAACTTTTGCCAACGTAACCGCAGTCATACATGTACGTATGGGCAACACGAATTTACGCAGCTAAGCATGCCCATACTGCACACTTTAAATACAAACCCCCGCCTACTTAACGTATTACAGACGTAATTTGGACTCCCGTAAAATTGGCACGCCCCCCGTAAGTATTTACGTGACAAATACGTGAATGGCCCATACGTTCACAATTACGCTACGCTATTGAGCGTATTTTCTATGGTGCGCATGCGCAGTACTTACAAAAAGGCGATTTTACGTCTCCGCCATGCGTAAATTCGCTCAGAAGCGTTGTTCTGGATCAGGCCCAATGTATTGTTGCAGCGTACGCTAAACACAATATTGTTCCAGTTACTCATTTATTGTAACGAGTAGTATTGTAGAGTGTAGTGTGTACTCAGCTTTAAGCTGCCAGCCTCTGACAGCGGCCTGTACACACTCCGAGCTGTCATTGGTCAGCGACTGCAAGCGTCAGAGAGGGAGGGGGCCACAGAGGGAGGTCCAGCCCAGCCCCTAACCATAATTGAGTCCCACCTCCTCGCTATAGTGCCTGAGTCAATTTACTTTTGCCCCTGCCGTGTGTGTGTGTGTGTGTGTGCATGCGCGCCTGCAGGGCCACCATAAGAAACTGTGAGTCCTGGTACACATCTGCGGGGTCCCGCTCCCTATGTGATGTCATCGGTGACTGCTGACCTATAGTAAAAGTGGCCCAGTGTGCAGGGAACTTCTTCCTTGCGCATTGCACCGCTAATGAACAGCTCTCAGCAGCAAGTATCGGCAGAAGGATCAGTTCAAGGCCCAGGAAAGTAGTCCCAGATGTCACCTCCTGATGGCGGTCCTGTGTTTACATACAAACATCTAAAACCAATGATATAGTATAACAGGAAGATTTCCAAAGTACATATCCAAACAGTATTGCTGATGGATCCTCAATGTCCAAACAGGAATTCCTTAGACACCAGATTCATTCCTCAGAATCACGTCTTCCCCTTTTTTAAATCGGTTTCTTGGTCCGGTCTCCAACACTACAAATCAGGTAAAACAAGAAAGGGGGCTCTGCGTATTGTAACACTTTTAATACATAAGAAACGCTTTTAGAATATAGCGTCCCGGATCAACTTTAAAAACAGCATCACCAAAATACCTGGCTGTTAGCCACTTGAGGGAGCCAGGATGCTGGCTTCTATAATCTAAGAAAATGTCCACACCAGAAGCACTAAAAACTGCAGCAGTATATATATATATATATATATATATATATATATATATATATATAGTGTA
>WWET01001655.1:64880-105118 GCA_011038615.1 Limnodynastes dumerilii
ATATATATATATATATATATATATATATATATATAGTATGTCATTACTGACCACCTCTGTGCTGTGTTTCACATACCTAACTGACCCTATGCTTACATTTCCTGAGGAACCTGTTACACATTATATGACACTAGACCCAGTACCCCAGAGATATTCATGTGGCTTACACAATTTGTATATGTCATTGAGTTACCCTGAGACTGTCACTAAATAAGTGCACGTCCTCACTGTGTGGCAGTCAGTAAAGTTCACTTTAAAGCTGAATCCCTTTGTTATAGAACAATGAGGATAGAGGGGGCTGGATAAGATCTTGCAAGCTATTCACATTCATAAAACAGATGTTACATCATATTTATTATTTAATGGTGAATATTTATGGTCACTTTTATGGGAAATAATTTCTTAAATAGAATAGACTTTCCTGACACTCATTATAAAGAAATTAGTCAATAAGAGAAACAATATATTGTTATTTCATGCAGGATACATAGCTGAACAATGTCTGTGCTACTATGGATTTTGTATATAACCTTTATATCCCATGCTGCATATCAATCTATTGATCTATTGCAAGTGATTAGGCACTTGCCAGTCAAGTAAGACTAGTGGTATCTGCATGCAGTAATAAGTCAATATGGAGCGGGAAAGAAGGGATTTGATGCATGACACCATTTTTCATTCTTACTTGCTTCAAAAGAAGAAATAGTATCTCATATCTGGGACAGATTTCTAAAATACTGTGGGTGTTATGTCAGCAAAAGACAAGCTTTTTAGCTTATCTATTTTATAAGATAAAAAGTGACATAGCTTAAATGCTTGTTTACAATAAAAGACAAGGAAATTGTGAGGTGTGAGGAAAAACAGCTTACGCGTTAAACAACATTATGTGTATCGGCCTTTATAAATGGAAATAAACAATATAGAAATGGTTTCCATACAATAAAGTAACAACGGTAAGTAAAGTGAAGGATGTGAGTGACACATGCCACATGCAGACCTCATAAAGATAGACGACTTACGTATGTTAGGGGCGTACAGTAAGACGCCTGTCGGCTTGTACTCCACAAGTGCAGTACAAGTGATTCTGCATCGGAACAGTTGCCAGATGCTGCACTCCATCCAGAATTTACTATCCACATGCAGAGGGGTCCAATCATGGTGGGAGTCCCTGGCATGCAGCTGTCTTTTAGAGGTAGAGACAGCCAAAAGTTCTATTTCAGATAGGCAGACATTTTTTTTGAGATTGGGTGAGTATGCTGATCGGCATGGTTAGAGTCAGGCTGCGGGGAAGGGAGACTTAGGGTTAAGCTGTGGGAAACATAGGGTTAGGGTCAGGCTACAAGGAAGGAAGTCTTAGGGTTAGGGTCATGAAAGGGAAGGGTTAGGGTTAGGCTGTGAGGAAGGGATGGTTAGAGTCAGGCTGCGGGAAAGGGAGACTTAGGGTTAGGGTCATGAAAGGGAACGGTTAGGGTTAGGGTCAGGCTGTGAGGAAGGGTTGGTTAGAGTCAGGCTGCTGGGAAGGGAGACTTAGGGTTAGGCTGCGGGAAACAGAGTGTTAGGGTTAGGCTACGGGGAAGGGAGTCTTAGGGTTAGGGTCATGAAAGGGAAGGGTTAGGGTTAGGGTCAGGCTGTGAGGAAGGGATGGTTAGAGTCAGGGTGCGGGGAAAGGAGACTTAGGGTTTGGCTGCGGGAAACAGAGGGTTAGGGTCAGGCTACGGGGAAGGGAGACTTAGGGTTAAGCTGTGGGAAACAGAGGGTTAGGGTCAGGCTACGGGGAAGGGAGTCTTAGGGTTAGGGTCATGAAAGGGAAGGGTTAGGGTAAGGACTAGGGAAAGGGTTGGGGTTAGATTTGTTACTTTCATTTCGGAGCACCGTTTTCAGTGCTACGGGCATAGATTGTTTCGCCTTTTCGAGGCAAAAGCAATCAATTTCATAGCCAGTTCAGAACTGGCTGAGAGAACGTCCCTTTCTCAATAGGGCCATTCTCATCAGGGACCCACACCTGTCCAATCACCATGTGTACAAGATGCGCATGACGGGTGGGCATAAGCCCTTACATACAACACAGTATTCCACACATACAGAGTTGTGAATGAATACTTTAGACAGGGGCCAGGGTACAGAAAACCCTTCTGCACATAGGAGTGCATGGGACGTGTTTGCCTCCATCACAAGTCTTGAGCTGATCCATGGACGGTTCTCCCGGACTCCTGGGAGTGCGGCCCACCTTCCTGCATTTAGCCTTCAGTGGGGTTTGATTATCCAAATTGCCTGAATAACCTCTGTCCCCCATTGTTTAATATTGCATTATGAAGGGATAAGGACAAGGCTTTATAATGCATTTGAATGCAGATCGTGCCACAGTGCTGTCATCTACAATACTGCACAGTGGGGCATGGCTTGATGGCGCAATTTACATCATCAAGGCACTGGGGCCTGTCAGATCTATCTCCCAGAGGGACAAAAATTATTTGGCACATATACCAAATTTATTATTGGGAACAGCCATTCTAAGTTCTGTCCCTGACAGTAATATTATAAATGTCATATTGATATTACAACCATAATGATTGCATTAAAATTCACTTACATGTTCATACTTTCTGTACAGAATATAGAAAAGGGGCTTTAGGAGCCCAATCATTCCCATGCTGTGATTTACTTTATAAGGAATCCTCTACCTATTCCTTCTTGCCCTCTAAGTGGCTGCTCTGTCATTGCCCGGAAGCAGCTAATTAGTGACAAGGTCATGGACACTGATTCACATTCTAGTTTGGAAAGTTCTAGCAAAGGTAATTTACTTCATAGCGTAATATATTCAGTTTTGTGGCTTCATATTTACGTGTGAGGATTAAGCAGTTGTGAGCTGTAATGCAAAATGACTCAGATCAGAAATTAATTCTCATTAGAATAACAGCAAAGCCTTTTAATCAATTCCAGACTATTTAAAACATAAATGTGACACACAAACATATATTCTTAAACTAATTTTCATTATCACTACTACTACTACTACTACTACTATACTCTTACTACTACTAATTATTATTATTATTATTATTAGTAGTAGTAGTAGTGGTAGTAGTTGTGGTAGTGGTAGTGGTAGTAGTATTAGTAGCAGGGAAGGCACACACTACAGACCAAAACATGTATAAAAACTTACTCATAAATCATTTTAAAGGGAAAGTATGGCACGTGTCAGAATGGAAGATAAATAAACGTATTGCGATGAAGTTCCAGGGATTACTCATAGACCATAATGAAACTCCGTGACGAATGCAGGATTTGGAAGTGGGGTTTTCAATGCTTACAATACATGTGGGATATATTAGGGGTCTGTACATGTGGGATATATTAGGGGTCTGTACATGTGGGATATATTAGGGGTCTGTACATGTGGGATATATTAGGGGTCTGTACATGTGGGATATATTAGGGGTCTGTACATGTGGGATATATTAGGGGTCTGTACATGTGGGATATATTAGGGGTCTGTACATGTGGGATATATTAGGGGTCTGTATATGTGGGATATATTAGGGGTCTGTATATGTGGGATATATTAGGGGTCTGTATATGTGGGATATATTAGGGGTCTGTATATGTGGGATATATTAGGGGTCTGTATATGTGGGATATATTAGGGGTCTCTACATGTGGGATATATTAGGGGTCTGTACATGTGGGATACATTAGGGGTCTGTACATGTGGGATGCAGTCTCCACTACCTGTATTTCAAACATATTACTATTTGGAAAGTTCTCTTAATGAATGGGTAAGCGTCTCATTCTGCATACTTACCCATTCATTTATTGGGAAAACGCCGCCACAGACTCGCTGCACCAGACTGAAGGTGAATATAGGGGGGATCCTAGGGTTAGGCTGCAGGGAAGGGATTCTTAGGGTTAGGCTGCGGGAGGAGAGGGTTAGGGCAGGTGTTCAGCCAGCGCTGGTCTACTGATGGACACACTGTGAGAATAGCTCAGTCTTGCGAGTGTGCCATGTGACCAATGCTGTCCATCTAAACATTGAGGAGCACCTGCCATGCTGCACCTCAGAGGGCCAAGGGAACGGAGGTCAGACAGAGTGAAGTAAGCTGGGTTTTTTTTGTGTTTATTATATATATACCAGACCAACCAGAGCTCCTTTAAATTGTTGCTATTGGCCCCCCAAAGTTGAAGCTATACCCTGCCCTGACCTCCAATATGCATCACATATAATATATGCTATATATTTATCATATATATTATCCACCGGTGCATTGTAGTGTCTGTTATGTTAGACTGCTGTAAGTCAATTTAGGGATATTTTGACATCTATCTCAAGTTAGGGTCTTGTGTGAAGGAGTCAGATCTATCATATATGAAATAGTTTACACATAACTGGTCTTTTATTTTAGGAACCTAAACAGATTTTGAGACATTCAGTCAGCAAAAATAGATGTTGAATTTTTTTTTATTGACCATATTTTTTCATAATAACTACAATAATAACTGTAATAATAATTAGTAATAGATAATAAACAAATTATCAATAAATTATCATTTATATAGTTAATAAATGTATGCAAAAATAATAAATGATCAGATAACTAACGCATGAATTAAGTCATGAATAATCAGTATTAAAACTGCAGATAACATATAAGCAATGGAATCATATAAACTAATACTGTCCTAGGATTAGACTCTGTGGTGCCTGAGGGCTAAGCTCAGACCAATAAAAGGACAGTATAGAGTTGAGCTGTGTGATTGTGTCAATATTATCTCATTTATCTACATAGTGAAGGTGGCATTTCTGTGTATAAACATCATACACACGGTGTGATTTAATACAGATATGATCAATTAAAGTGTTACTCAGAGAAATGTCTTATAAGCTTAGTACTGTATTTTGACTGGGCTGCAGACAGTGAACCATGATGTACAGTAGCTGCTTCTTAAATCAGATGTATTTTCAAGATGTAACTAATATGTTGTACTCAGAAGAATAAGCCTTCTGTCTGTGCCTCAGGCCAAGTAGCAGCACCCTCCCTGACTGACCACAACCTGTTCTCATTGGTCATGCAGGGCGGCAGAAATCATTCCTGTTTGCTTGCTCCTTTGTACTTTCAGGCATTGTGCATTGCTATGCAGTACCAAACAGTTTATTGTTACACCGAAGAAACATAATCAATATGAGTGTCTTACCTTTGTTTTAGCTGAAATTCATGGCACTCACTGCTCTTTAGTCCTACAGTAATCTAGTGAAACCATGGGCCATTTGCTGCTCGCTTCAGTTACATTCTTCTTATACATGCCATCAGATGTAGAACACCTGAGTAGCATGACCTTAGCTTCAGTTCTTCATACTTTCTACCAAAAGGGCAGTAAATTATCAGTCGCATATTAAATAAGGTAATTTACGATTACATGACTCATGTAAACAAACGCACTTGAAAGGCAGATTTGTTAAGCTGCGGATTGGGAAAAGTAGAGATGTTGCCCATAGCAACAAATCAGATTCCAGATGACATTCTCTAGTATGTAATAGGAAAGTGAGAGCTAGAATCTGATTGGTTGCTATGGGCAACATCTCCATTATTCCAAACCCACAGTTTACTAAATCTGGCCCTTGGTGTCATAATGACCTCATTAGAGTCAAAAGTCCAGATCCAGATGCTCGTGTCTGTTGCCTATGCATGGAGATCTGCAAGTGAGAGGGTAGTGCTCCTATGTCACTCCCTTCTCACGTGCGGAATTCTATACACCTACACCTTCCTTATATTGTCCGCACATAAGGTTAAACGTGGAGACAGGATCATCATACGTGAGGGCTAAAACTAGGACTTACTGTACACCGTGTGTATAAAGAATGAGGAGGTGAAGTTTGCCCCACTTACGAAACTGCAGGATTTACAGAATCAACTTGATTTGGTTTTACGAACCTCTTAAAAAGGAAGGACAATGAGATATAATGTCAGGCAGGTTCCTGTTCAGCATAAATAGATATCGGTGCAGCGCATATGAAGTCACAACTTTGAGAGATGATGATCACTGGTCTGCTGTTAAATTGGAATAGTATAAATGCCTGAATCACCAGACTTACCAGGACTTGTAAGCATCAAGGAAACTGTAAAAGCCATTGCATCTAAAGTATGACTGCATAGGTATGTAGTAACATGGTATGTACCCAGTTTACGTTGGTCTCTCCTTTAACCATGCAATAGCTATATACTTTATAATGTGACAAATGTCAGTTGGTGGTAAAAAATAAAGTAATGTAAAATAAGGTTATTTTTTTGTGCCTACTCCTGACACCTTGGTTCATTAGGAAGAACACTGCTGATTGGTCAGTGATGTACTGTGCTCTCTGATTATTGGATTGTGAACGCCCCCTTTCACTCCTCTCTCTTGTTCGTAAGAAGTGTGACTTTCGCTATCATAAGGCAGCAATCAGTTACACTTGCGGATCGGCTGTCCATCTGACCACTGATTCTTGTGTAAGCGGTATACCCATCCCACACTGTATAAATTAAATGCTTCCCTCCACCCACCTTTGCGGGCGGAAGGGAAGCACAGTCCCTTTGCTCTTAAAATCCATTGTATGGAACTTAGTTCCGTATGGTGGAAGTTCTGTTAGTAAACATAATGTAACAACTGGAGGGCGCATTTGTTATCACTTTGCATGCATAAGTAAACTCTCGTATGGACCCGTGGATCAGGTCCACAGTGCATAAAGTGTATGTTTTATGTGATTTTAAGCATTATTCTCTAACATGATCAAAAATAATAGTGGGCTGTATTCAGACCTTTTACCGATATGAACTACTGTGCATGCGCAGAAATTTTGTTACGACATCTACGTTCCTTTTTGCAACGTAGATTGCGTATACGCGGTATTCATGTGAATAATAATATCTGACAACACAGTGTCGACCTGTTCCCTTCCGGAATGGTTAAAACCTTGTGGATGATGTCAGCCTGCTAAATGTTTGCAAAGAAACCATAAGTCTCTACTTAACAATCACTAGGGAATATTTCAGTTCGTTCTTCACAAATGCTCCTGTGAATGCAAACAAATTAATAGTTTAAAACTCCAATTCCTCCTACGCTGTTTAACAACACACTGTTTCATACACATACCGTGCACGCTGTCTGTGGATTATGTGAAATATATGTAATATAACCATTTGGCTTTTCAGTAGATTCATATATAGAAATAATAGGGAAACCTGGATAAAGCCAGACAGCTCTCTCCTCTGCAATTGCAGCCTCCTAGATCATATTCATTTTTTATTTCTGTCTAAGGATGGTGTTTATGAACCCCTTTTTTACAGGTTTAACTAAGGCTATTCTATCAAACATATGTTGATTTCTTCTCTTTTGTAAGTAAACAAATTATTAGAGCAGCTAGGAAGGAGAAGACATGAACACTGTGATAATAATTAGGTCCCGTGGGAAGCTATGATGTATCAAGGCTCATATGGCAAATTGGTTGTGCCTTCCTCCTGTTTTTTTTCCTTCTGAGGTTGGCATAGTACTGTATAGACATATCATGTAACGTGCAGTCAGTGAGATAGCTACAGGAACAGCTGTCCAAGATTTCAAATCATAAAGCTTTGAAAGGATGCACATTGTGAGACATGCAGTGGACATATTTGCCTGTAATAACTAGGGGCCATGTACAGGCTTAATAGTAGCCTCTGCTGCGGAGACTAGCGTATGGAATTTGTGATCCACACCATCACATGTAGGAGAATAGGGCTCTCCCTCTGCTCTCCTACATGCGGATGGTGCATAGGATCCTACCTTAAGTAGGGATTGTATACATGGGCTTTGCCAAGCCTTTACTGTACAATTGAAATGCCTATGCCCCCATGCCAATATTGTACACATGGGAGATGGGCACACCTCCTGTGCGGGGGCTGATTTCAGCACAGAACGCAGCATCAGGTGACTGCGGAAATATTGACACTGTCCATGCGCAGTTTTATTACATCTGAATCACTCCCTAGATGCAGAAAGATGATATTGCATATGATCTCATTCCACCTGGTTGTATGTAAAACCCTATTAATATTGTTGTATGTTGTGATTACCGTACACTGTATATCCAGTACTACTACAAATGAAAACAGCATTGCATCTCTCTAAGCCTTTGTATTGTCATTCCATAAGCATCCATCACTACAGGGCCACTATTGCAGAGCTATTTTGTAAGCGCCTGAGGTAACTCTAGACACAGGGGGCAATCTGTATGTACTGCACACGCGCACGGCAGAGGTCATGCTGATCGTACGTAACTTCAGCGTAAATACAAACAAAAGGGCGTGTCTTCCATACGATACCCGTAAATACGCTTTGTAGGCGGAGGGAGGCATTTCAGTTGTACAGTATGGGCCGTTATGTACGTTAATGCGTTACGTACGTCCATACTTACGCTTGGAAAAGTTAAGGTAGGGTTTGCCAAACGTAATCGAGTAAAGTACGTCCGAGCGAGGGGAGTGCCTAGGGGAGCGCATAGGGCTTATGATAGCGTTAATACGCTACGCCAGCGAAAGTCAAAACAACTTAGGTCTGGATCTGCCCCATGATATGTATTTCACTGCTTAGTACAAATCAAAATGGAGCCAAAAAATATTCCATAGATTGTATTCAAACTTTTAATAACTTTTCTTTAAGTTGTACATGCCATTATAAGTCATTTTGACAGGTAAGCATATTGTACTATATTGTATTATACAATATGCCTGATTAATTAACTGCTAGAGATCGGTCGTTTTGTGGTCAAATTTCAATCTAATACTGGAATGAGTCCCTTTGGAACCATGGGCCGGATCCAGACCCCCGCACCCTTTCCCTGAATGTGAGGGGGTCTGTCCATACGAGAGAGAGAGGGGCATTCACCCTGCAGTGAAAACAGGCCACCTTGCGTACGTAAGTGACCTGGCGGGCGCAGGTCTGGATCTGGCTCCATATGTTTAAGATAAACGTCACCCTTTTACAGGACAGTTTTATGCTACATTCCAAATGAATGTGAATTGTGTAGCATTTATGGCCGTCCTATGAAATCTGGGTTGTATTTCATAAAAGAGATTCTATGGTTCACCCTTCCCCGGGTTATGGCGGTGTTTGTTTGTGTTGTGTGGTAGAAAATGTCATTGGTTTACTGATGGCCATAATCAGTTTAAAAATACTGTCTTTGTCACAGTTGACCTTTAGTGGCACTTTTGATGCATACTGGACACAGTATGTGCACAGTGAAGACAGCCATTTGGCAAATCACTAGGGAAGTGTATTATATTGATTGAGACAACAAAATGGCTGATCGGGTTATAGGTAACCTGTAACCTTTTGATTTTTATTACCATTGTTAAATGCAAAACAATGAGAATACATAACAAACAGAAAGCAATTACTGAATGCAAAGCTTGAACCTCTAAGGATATGGAATACAGCTTATTGTTTGGTGTATTCATTCTTATTCTATGTATAGGGTGGATTTGTGTCTCAGGTGGTAATGTGCAATATGCCTTTTATAATCCTGTCAGCAAATATCTGTCTGTGTTTGAGCCCTGGAAAATGACACTGTAAAGCTTTGTAAGGAATTCTTTCACGGATTATACCAGGTACATAGTTGTCAAACTGATCTATAACATGCACAGAAAGACTTATAATTGTAGCGGTTTTCACCTGCTATGGGCCTCATCCTCAGTATAGATTTTTGCCTTGTTTCTGTGCGTTTGTATTGGATTTCATCCACTTTAGTGTTCTGCAATCGGATCACATTTGACTTAAGTCAAATGACACTTCCAATAGGGCCCAGGTTGCTATTGCAATTGGCCGTTATTTGGTATTACAATAGACAGTCCAGCTGTGCACTGATCCAGTCACCGGGACCATTTTATGTCCGCATGAGTCGGAAAAGTTTATGGCTTATGAAAGTTCATTGGCGCGTGGTTAGTTGCTAGCAGAGCAATCGCACAGATTGGTGGATATTGCAGACCTTCTATTGTGGATCTCCACACATCTGTTACTCGCAAAAGGATTGAGTCCTATGAGTGGGCTAAAGAACAAGGAAGCAAATCCAAATTTAATAGTTGTGAATGTGAGCGAAAAATAGCTGGTCTCTTTATCTGACCATGCACACGCTACATACTTACAACACGGATCTGGATCCACAAACTTACATGCTGGAAGTCTTTATGACAGTAGAGCGACAGGACGGGGCGGCATGTGTAAAGCATGTCTGCATAGTGTGGTGGGAGCAGGTATTTCAATTATACAACACAGTAAGGGCACCGAAGGCAGCATCTTCTTAAATCAGGATCTGGTCCTTGGTGCTGATTTACCTTACCACTGTGTTACCTAGAATATCTACAAGTGCTCTTCACTGGAACTTTAGAGCTGATTCAGAGTTGCGTTTGTGCGGGGGACGGAATTGCACAAACTAATTTAAAAACAGCCTATTCAAGGTTGCACATTTTTGCATAAAAAATGCAAGCGTGAATCGCACGTATCTGGAATGCGGCTATGCATTCCCGGAAGCGTCTCCATGCTTCCGTCTAATTGATCAGTTGAGTGGAATATGTGTCCACCAGTCGTAAGGACACATTGCCGTCCACCTACATTTTATTCACTGCAAGGTAGATGTGGAAATGCACAAAGGAGTTTTGTTTTTGTTTTTTAAATGTTAAATAAATACTTTTCATAAAAATGTTGTTTGAAATTGTAAAAAAATACATTAATATTCAAAATGTAAACTATGTAATAGTTGTTTATGGAATGTAAAATATTTGAAACACTAACTCATTTGTAAGATTGTGTTTTTATTTAAAAGAGTCTCCCACAAAATACAAAAGAAATCTGACTTTTTTTATGATTATGAAAAATTACATTTATTTGGAAAATAAATATAACATTTGTTATAAAAAGGGAGTACGCATGAAACAAACTAAAATAACCCTAAGCAATGTTAAAATGCCTCACGGTTACAAATCTTCCTGCAGATATCCGCAACTTTGTATGTTTGTATCTATAATAAATAGTGTTGTAGCAGCTGTATTACTTTGTGATAACGAGTCATGTGTCTGCCTTCAGGCATTTCCCAATTAATAAAACTGTTCAAAATACGCTTGCACCATGGTCAGGGCTGGTGCAAATCAAAGTAGTAAGTGTGTGCAAGCTGTCAGTACGGATACGCGTGAATCAGCTAGTAAACGCCCCAAAAATACATTACCATATTCCAACACGCCCCTTTTTGCATACAAATAAACACTGATTCATAAGCTGGCAGAGCAAGAAAAATGGTATCGCATGCACCTGCTTTACGACCGTCAATACGATTCTTGTGCATGCGCAGTGCGCAATTCCGCTACACATACGTCTAAATTTTACCCTGATACGCAACTCTGAATCCGGCCCATTATGCACCTAAGTTATTAAAAGTTAAATTTAACATTAATTTTCGAGTTGGAATTATCTGAGTTTCAGACCCCACTGGAGGAAGGACAATGACCACTCATCTTTATTTGGCTTTAATGTGTACAGTTGTGTTCACAAATTCAATGAAAGACAGTCGTGGAGAGCAATATAGATACACATCTACACTTTCCCCTTAAAACAGAAACATATTAGGGCAAGAGTAACAAAATACAGATGAACCTTATCCAGGGGCGTAGCTAAAGGTTCATGGGCCCAGGTGCAAAAGATCAGCTTGGGCCCCCCACCCCCCCACCTACAACAAAAATAAAATTTCAATTATAATCATGAATAATATTTGTATCAAATTAAGCCTGGCAGCTTCATTCTCAGAGTTTACTAATACTCATCCCTCCATCGAGGTCCCGCGATGATCTGCAAAGTCATTGCCAGACCTTTCATTCATAGGAAGAGTGAATGAAGTCCTGCACATGCGCAGTGACTCTCATTCGGGACTCTCAAGTCAGACGCGTCACCCAGACAGGTAATTTTTTACTTTTGTCTATATTTCCTTAATTTTATTATTATTATTATTATTATTATTATTATTTATTGATTTATTTTTTTTACTTATAACAAAAAGAAGAAAATTTAATTTTATTTCTTAATTTTTTAAATTTATTTACATACATTCTAGCGATCTCCTTATGCATCCCCCCTTTTCCTCCCCCTAATAACAGCTATTAAGGGGTGGGAAAGGGGGGAATAATGGGAGATCGCTGGAATTAGTTAAAACTCCACTCCAGCATTTAGTAAATATAATGAAGCGCTAGCCAGCTATGAAAGGAACGGGCCAGCAGAGACCACCAATATTTACATGTAACATCATGGAAACTATAGTTCTCCATGGCAATCCATGGTTTGTAAATACAATTAACTTCATTTTCATGCAATAATGCCCATTTTCTTATGAAGATGGGCATTATCACATGAAATTTATGGGCTGGATCCAGACTTAAGTAAGTGCTTGAAATTAGTTACTCCTGAGCTAAGCCATGTTGATTGCAGGGGAGTCATATTTCATCTGTTGCAAACAGCATTAGAGTTGAGAGGTGATGTTTCCCACCCAAAGTCTAAATAACAGTGTGATAGTAAAGCTGGTCAGTATCTGTGTGCAGTAAGCAATTCAAAGATATATCCCTGCATGCAAAGAATACAATTACCTTGACTCCCGCTGCAATCAACATGGTTTAGCCCAGGAGTAACTAATTTCAAGCACTTACTTGAGTCTGGATCCAGCCCCATGTGTTTTAGATTCCTCTATGACTATACTAGCAAATTTAACCCTGTCATTGCGTGATTACATTAGCATAGTACTGAATGTTATTTTCTCATGCAGAAAGCTAGTTGTGATTCAGTGTAAAAATACATTATGCATACTGTCTTGCATTTATAAACCTAAATCTTACTAGATTTTAATTAGATATGTTCATAACATAAAAAAAAATAATTTATACATATCATGAATCACTAAAACAGGTGATGCAGATATAACCAGTGCTGTCTGTAATGTATAAAGTATATGAGAGTACTTTATACAGTTTGTCCTGTCTGTTTGGCTAATGTTTCCTTTTTGTTCTGTTGAATTGAGAAATCCATGTATGCAAGCAATCTCTGGTGTCTTATTTGTACTATCTGTATTGTTGACCACTAGAGGGCAGTTGAGAACAGTTATCAGCAAATTCTTACATTCTGTTGAACAGAAATTCAATGTTTATTTCTTTCACAGATTGTTTTTAAAAGCAAGTTGGTATACAGATACACAATCTAAAATAAATAGTAGCATAATAAGAAATGTTAAATATTGAATTTAACATTTAATATAGTTAAGGTGATGTTTTAGAGATGGCCGTGATTCCGTTTTTCTGTGTACAATTCTTTTTACAAGAAATCAATATGTGTAGTGACAAGTGCTTGATGTTTGCTGAAGTTGGGTTTCTCACTTGAAGATATTATTAAAGGAAGTATCAAACTATTATTCTTTTTTTTTATTTTTTACTGCACTATAGTGATGGATGATGCTGTTTGCATTGTATGTTCTTGTCAGTGTAGTGTCACATAGAAAACAAAAAATCTAAGAAGAATAATAACACATAATCCTTATCACATGTGCGGGAATTGTTTTTATTACATTCTAAGCTAAATGTCTTATTTCAGTTATTATGATACATTACTATCGACAGGCAACATTTATTTGTATTATATATTAAATGGATCACAGTTTTATTAAAAGTACATTTCAGTATATTTAACTTTCTGAAAATAGAATCTTGTTGTATTCCAATGGATATGGAATATGCATAAGTTTCTTGTCTATGGTGATACTAATAATCCCAGGGGAATAACTGACACCTAGCTAAATTGTTATCGTCTTCTATGTGCTTTTGTCTCGATGCACATGGAGTAGATTATCATACCATAACACCAGTGTTCTTTGTGATACATTTATAATCATGGTGGAAATATATACATGCATTATATGTGTGTTTTTATAACAATCGCATCATCACTTTGTGACTGCATTTCCTCAACTCCTGCACTATAAGTAATGTTCTTTAAGCATATGCCAGGAATGTAGCAGCAAAATGTATTAAAGATTGTTATACTGGGGCTTATCCATAGTTAGGAATAAGTGTACAAAAAGGGGCATATATTCGCCTGGACTAACCATGTTGCAATGTGAGTGGTGTAAATGAGTTAAATTGCACAGAAATACTGAATTTAATTTTTTATTATAATATACAACTGAGCTACAACATTACACCTCTCAAATCATGCTAACGCATTTCAAAATTGTCACCCCAGCAGAAATGGGCAGAGCTTATTTGTTTATTTTTGGGAATTGTAAATTCGGTAGGTATGTTTTTATGTGATCAGTGTGAAAACTGGATGAAAATACTGTAGTGTGTACCCAGCTTTATTCCTATGTTTATTGAAAAAATAAAGGATCTATTATTCCCTGTGATTCCCAAATACAAACATAGAAAAATGCTCATACGTCATACTGCAATCAATACAAGAACTATACAATAAGAACAGGGGCAGTATGGTCACGGTGGCTCAGTGAGTAAGACTTGTGCCTCACCTCACTGAGGTCATGAGTTCAATTACCAGACTAAGCCTTATCTGTGTAGAGTTTGTATGTTCTCTCCATGTCTATGTGGGTTTCCTCCAACATTCCAAACTAAATCATGCTGCTAGGTTAGTTGGCTGCTGACTAAATGAACCCAAGTTTATATGTATGTGTTAGTTAACTTAGGGCTGGATCCAGACCTACGGGCGCCAGAGGTCATTACGGCCGTCCTTGTAGTGGACTCGCCACTCTCGGTATTAAATCTGAACACTTACGTGTCCAGATTCCTATCTTAACTTTTACGATCACATATGCGACCTTATGGCCGCATAACTGATCATAACGGAGCTCCCCCCGCGTCGTCCCCTCATTGCCATGTCTATCTCTGCCTTCACGGCGGAGATACAACATTTGTAATGAGGGGACAGCCCCTTTTTTGTAAGAGCCGGCGTACGTAACATACGCTACGTATGCCGATCCTTACGGCGTCATAAGAAGCTAGACAGGGGAATTATGTACGTGCTGTACGTATTTCCCCTGTCGTTCGTAGGGCAGGATGGGGCCCTTAGTTTGTAGCTCCAATGAAGCAGGGACTGATGTGAATGTTTAATATTCTCTGTAAAGTGCTGCAGACAATTTGTGCTGCTACAGTATATAAGATAAGTGTTAATAATAACTATTGGGGTTTTCTCGTTGACACTGAAATCTGACCCATTATATTTACTATCTTTTTTAAAAGCTTAACTATCATCAACAGCATTTTGATTAGAGGACAAACAAATGAAAGACCATGAATTTTAATCATTGCTGGAATGGGAGATGAGCAAATCAAATCAGACAGTTCCATATTAGTCTGAATATTTCTCTCCATGTGCCCTATTATCTCCTGCTCAGAGATGATTACACAGGCTGGCCAGCAGAGCAAGTTACTTAATTGGAAAACCCACACATCTACCCTCATTTTATGACGCAGTTCAGCCAGTTGCTCTGTTTCTTCCAGTGCTTGGGAAACAAACACATTAGGCGCAGAGGTTTGGACAGTATGGCCCCTCCCACGTAGAAGAATCACTTTTAACTCGTCAAAGGAAATGATCTCAGGATGAAACTGCTTGTGCTTCAGCAAAAATCAGTCCTAATGATTGGAAAATGACCCCTTATCGTAAGTCGAGATCTAATCCATGGGGTAGATCCCGAAATAAGTACGCTAGCTAGAGATGTAAATACACTATTTTGTATGTACTGCGCATGTGCATGTTAGATGTCATGCCACGTAACTCATAACGTACGTACCAGCCTACTATCAACAGTGGGTGACATCCATACGACACCCGTAATTACGCTTTGGAGGCGGGGTGAGGCATTTAAATCATACAGTATGGGCGTGCTTAGGCACTTACGTACGTGAAGCCTGTACGTATGTCAGTTGTTACGCTTTGAAAAGTTAAGGTAGGGTTTGGGTAGCGTTAAACGGCTAAAGTATGGTACGAGCGAGGGGAGTGCCTAGAGGAGTGCATAGTAATCACGCTACGCGATGAAACGTGATGGGAACGTAGGTCTGGATCTGGGCCCATATTTTTAATTGTTGATGTCCAACGTTCCCTCTTTTTGCAATACCTCCGATACCGTCAATATTCTTTTTTTTTTCTTCCCTTTGTGCATGAAAATTCTTTCATTAGAAATGTTTGCACATAATCATTGCTGCACGTTCCCATAGTCGCATTGTTATATACATGATCAAATGAACAAGAATGTGTGTAGCAGAATTTACCTATTTGTTTCATGTTTCTGATTTTTGACTTTGGCTTAATGTGTGTTTTTAATGTATTTAAACGGAAGGGAATTTAAATATTCCATGTATTTGATCTTGCATGTGACCTCACGTTTCATGGAATATAATTTGACCCATTGTGCATCCACTGAGATAAAGACAAGGAATAGCAGATTACCCGGATTTTCCAGTTCAAAGAAAAACTAGTAATAGATTTTTTTTAGCAATCTTTTATACAGTCTTTCACTTAGGGACATAGCACTTAGCACAAATAACACTGCACCTTAGGAACGTCAGAAGCTTAGTGTGAAAGCAGACTTACCTCTTGCCTCTGCAGCATGGAGTCTTTAGAAAGCTTTTCCATGTTTTAGTGTAGCAGCTACGGTATAACCGCAGGCAGGATTTGTGAATTAAATGGCCGGACCTGCGCTAGCACAAGGGAACCAAGTGAAGTGGAAAATAATTAAAGTGACAAGTTGTGTTATTCTGATCAAAAGTGCTGAAGGCAAATAACCCTGACAGCTCCTTCGTTTATTTGAGGCCTTCTTAATGAAGGACAAGGGCAGACAGAGGAACTGTGTTTTCTGCATGACGTTTCTGCTTTTGGGCTTCCAAATGCTTTTTTGACCTACTTCTGTTATAATATCAAAGGTTAAAACTACAGATGGTGCATTTAGGGAGACAGAGGAGAGATTGATTTAGCTGCTTAGTGCACTGTGTAGTGTTCTACATCACAGACCTTTAAGGAGGGTGTATACACTTGCCATGATATCTGCATCTAGGATAGATAACTCTGCCTTGACATTTATTTATTTGGATAAAAATCATACCAGAACAGAAGAGGAACACATTTCAATTGAGCATATTTCAATATTAAATAATGTGAGTGTGGGTCGCCGCTGTGAACGGCCCTTTTTCAAAAGGGTGTTACTCGCCTCTCCGGCAGCTTCCGATTACCCATTCAAAAAAATATCGTTAATGGCTGTATTTTGGAATAGAGACAGACGAAAATCAGATTTTGGCTGTCTCTTCTTCTAAAAGCAGTATTTCCAGGCGGCGACTCCCACCAACACGGCCCAATCAAAGTTAAAATGATTAATTAATGGTGGCTGCTTTAACCCGGCAGTCATTGTTAGCAGGTCTGCAGCCAGCTGTGTGTAATACTTACTCTTGCCTGGGGTTTCTGATGACACAAGGTGGCCTGGTGATTACCCAGGGCACCACCTATTGGTGGGCATGATCCAGCTGCCACAATATAGCACATTATATTTTATTTTACCCTTTATTTGAAAACAAAATTCTCCTGGCAGGGAGAGGGGTGCCACAGAGGGAGGAAATGGTTGAAAATTGATTAAATACACTCTACACAATGCTTTTTTTTATTTGTTTTTGTTAATACATTAATATTTTGTCCCTATGACACAAGTCTAAAGCACTAGTAAACTCAGAAAATATTACAGTGGGGAACCATATAGTTTCATACATAAATTGGGAAACAATGGGGTGCTTTGTCCTTTATAAAGACATGCTGTATAGTGAAAAGAATAACTAACAACAGGGAAAAATCACTTCTTTCTATCTCAGCATTCTTCCTGTAAAGGGCTCTCTAGTAAGACTGAAATGTCATCTTTTTTCCTGTGGATTAAGAGATTAATGAGTGACTTTTTTACACAATTATTGTTTTAAACATTTTTTTTTTTATACACACACATTTATTACAGGAGAATATATAATTGTGTGTGCGTGTGTGTATTTCTGGAGCAGGGGTTTTTTTAGATGAAAAATCATAATACAATCATAATATATACCGTAGCATGCTGTAATAAATATGTAACTATAATGGAATACTGTAATGAGCACACACACATCTATCTATCTATCTGTCTGTCTGTCTGTCTGTCTGTCTGTCTGTCTGTCTGTCTATCTTTTGCTTGGCTGTTTATTCTGTTGTGCAGGTTTTCTTTGCATGTTATATTTGGTGGACATCGTTCACATTGACCTGGCACCAGAGACTGTTGTTTTTTGTTGCATTAATTAATGTGTTCCGCAGTATCTATCTATCTATCTATCTATCTATCTATCTATCTATCTATCTACTGCGCATGTCGGACGCATCTCCCGGACAGGTGAGTTTATCTTTTTTTCTTGTTTTTTTTTAACAGTTTTTAATGTTTAAAATGTCTTTTGTTTATTTTTTAGTTAAAATATAAGAAAAAAATAAAAACACTTATTTTTTTTTTTTAACATTAGTGCATTCTCCTTCATGCCAGCAGTGTCCCCATACATGCACCCCTTTTCCTCCCCATAATAACAGCTATTAGGGGGAGGAAAAGGGGGGAATATGGGGATATCGCTGGTATGAGGGGACTAACGCCATCTTGGCGTTATGTTTACCTTCGGTGCCGAATGATAATCTCAGCACCAAGGGATTGTAGATTGTACGAAGTGCTGCCACCCATTAAGATCAACAGGGCAGCAAAGATTATTGAAATGTGTGTGCATCGCCATGGAAACAGCAGATTTCCATGGCAAATGTACTATTGTAAATGGTAAGTAGATCATTTTAGGTGATAATGTCTGTTTTACTATAAAAACAGGCATTATCACCTAAAAATGAAGTTGGTAAATAGAGCCCTAAATTAGAAATCTTGACCTGTTTTCTTAGTGGGTAACTGCTACTCAGCAAAAAAAGATTGAGAACCACTGCTCTACAGAATAGTTACCAACATTGGGGTAGATCCAGAACTACATGTGCAATACGTTTCCACGCGTAACATATTTTCGCATGCGTATGTTCTATACACTCCCCTAGGCACACGCCTTAAATGTACGTATTTCACCGAGTTCCGCTTCCCAAACCCTACCTTCATTTTTTTCGCGTAACAGCGTATGTGCTTGTTAGATCGGATCTGGTCCGTGTCAGCACATTTTATCTTCGTCACCCCCTGCACTATAAGATTGAATTACCAAGGTGCAGAATTTCAATCTTTTTTTGTTACTTCCATCTTTGTATCCGCCGCACAGTGTTATTAGATGCTTGACACATTTCCCCAAGAATCTCAATCTAATAGATGCCATGTAACATGTAACATACTAAGCTGACGATTGCTGAGCGCATTTACCACTTCACATTAAACAACAGGAGATCTGCTAAAATACATCAGTGACGGAGCAATTAGAGACCAAAAATAATCTGATGTCTATTCTGTTGCATGGAGTGGTTTGCCCCCATGCTGCAGCACAAACTTTAGTGATTAACAGGAAGATGTTGGAAATGGCAGCTTCATCACAGCCTCATGTAGAGTTGTGTAGATTTGTGCTATAAAAGTCAGCAAAGGCAAAACCAACGCACTTGTGTGTTTGAAACAAACACCCTGCATATCGCTCCAGGTTTCCAAACCGCAGATCCAATCTCAGAACTATTGGGATATGATGCTCTGCTGCTAGCTTTCTACATATCTAACTTATGTTTGTAATGATGACATCTGACAGCTGATGGAAAAAATCAAGAGTTGAAAGAAAATACTTTACTGCACTTAATTCTCAACCAGAGACATCCTTTAATAGTCAACAAATGTTTAATTGGCAAATAAAAATAAACACACTTCACTGCGTGACCATGCATGATTAATCCACAAGACAATAACCAAATATTTATGCGACCAATAAAATGTTTAACTTGAATCTCATTATGGTTCAGACCACAGCCAAAACGTACCATCTGCAAATAATATCAAATTAAATCTTGGGGAAACAACCGAGTACAATTTGTTGAGAAATGAGCAGATTTGTAGAAACACAAAAGGCTTGAAGTAATTGATTTTTCAGCACAGAATCATATTCCAGCAAATAGTGTTCCTTACTAAATGACTATATTTGCATGACAAAAGCCTCATAAATATTGCTAACAGCAAGAGGTAGAACATTTAGTACCTCTGCTAGCTCCTGTTTGAAATGTAATTGGTTAAGAGCTAACCTAGGTCTAAAACCAGGATTTTGTTAAGTATTTTTTGGTCTGTAAAAAAATATCTTTAATGCCTTTCTGTGGAGGGTATGAAAGTAATGATAGTAATGAAATGCTTATTCTAGACAGGTTATGTGTGGAATTAGAAAGCTAAAACTTAGGACCGGATTCTCACTTAAGAATATTGGGGTAGACCCAGAACCACGCGTGCCGTACGTTTATTCGCGGAGCGTATTTTCGTGCAGGAAAGTTCGCTACACTCCCCTCGGCACACCCCTTGCACGGACGTATTTTGTCAAGATACAATTCCCAAACCCTACCTTAACTTTTTCACACGTAACAGCGTACGTCCGCTAACGGACGTATAGACTACGTGAACGTACACCGCTTGGCACGCCCATACTGTACACTTTAAATACCACCCCCCGCCTACTTCACGTATTTCAGACGTATTTTGGAGTAACGTAAACGCCCACACGTAAGTATTTACGTGACACATACGTGAATGGCCCATACGTTCACAATTACGCACCGTGAATGTGCGTATTTTCTATGGTGCGCATGCGCAGTGCGTTCTAAACAGCGATTTTACGTCTCCGCCACGCGTAAAATCGCTTCGAAGCGTAGTTCTGGATCAGGCCCATTGATTCATAAGTGCGCAGTTATAAGAATAGAGCTACTACACATCCGTAGCAACTCCTTTAGGCTATCTATGTACCATTTAGTTTCGTTACGTATATTGCGTACGGGCGATCTTTAAAGACCGTGCAATTGTAATCTACGTAATGAAATGGTACATAGCGTACTTTACACAATCTACGTACCATTTCGTTACGTAGATTACGTACATGCGTTCTTCAGACCGCATGTACGCAATCTACGCAACAAAATGGTTCGAGGTGAGAATGCGAGCCTTAATTTCAAGCTCCTGCTTAAGTCTGGATCCAACCCAGTATTCTTAAGTGAGAATCCGGCCCACAAATCCTAAATATGACTGGTTTGGAATGACCATGCAGTGATCGGGTGTGGTTTGCCAGTTTAATGGTCTCTTTTCCAAAAGACCACTATACAGCAGCTGAATGGTGACTGTGGCAATTGCCGGCAGTCTCCATTGTCGATCATGGCAGTCAGTGCTGCGGCTTCCGCAGCCTAACTCTAACCTTTCTCCTTAAGATCTAACCCTAATCTTCTATGTCCTGCAGTCCTAAGCCTAACCTTCCACTTCAGTCCTAACCTTCCTTGTCCCACAGCCTATCCCCAACCTTCCCCTTAAGCCCACACCCTAACCCACCCTCTGTAAGACCTAATCCTAACCTCAACCCTGTCGCATCCGACGCAACCTGAGCCATAACCCAAATCTCAGGCCACTGCAGTCTGTCAGTCCACAGTTTTGCTATTAGGAATGGGTTGAAATAGGTTCCCTGTTCCCAATAGTAATTTTCTCATTGCCAAGCATTTTGACAGTGAAGATAAGTCCACCGTATCATCTTCAAAATAGGTCTGCCTGGACCGACAACTGCATCCCGCAGTGATCACAGTATAATGTGGCAAATCACAGGGTTACTCCAGTGGGAGTAATTCATATTTTATAGCGCAACTTTAATTAGCGTTTATGAATAAACCTGTTCAGTATTTGTGTGCCATATACAAAATCAACCAGTATGATATCTGCATGCTAAGCTTTTGTGCTGTTAATCTGAAAACTGAAACAGCCTCAGTTAGTGGGAACACAAAAATTGGGAGTCCAAGGGCCGTATTCAGAGATGCGTTTGTTCTAAAGTACGCAATTATACGCACGCACGTAGCAAAGCCAACACCCACCAACACCCGTGACACTCCCCTCTATCGGCCGTGCTATCGTAGATTTACACCTCCATAGACCACCTCTAACTTTATATGTGTAACCATGTGCGTATATGTGTTCCATACGCACGATTCTATCGAACCGCGCCCTCAATAGCTCATTCAAATGCCTCCCCCCACCCTCTTTCACATAATTTTATATATATACGTGTGTGTGTGTGTGTGTGTGTGTGTGTGTGTGTGTGATACAAGCTGTTATCGTGAAAGCAAAAGTCTTTTAACGTCTAAGAAACATCCATTCGCTTACTGCAGCGGAGTATCACATTTATGTCACAGCTGAGGGATGTAAGATACTAGCTGATTTAAATGACCATTACAATCACTAATGCATATTTGCAGAATATATGAATAATCTACAGTGATCTTCTGTGTCAGACAGTTCTTATGAGACAGCTTTGTGTGGCCATCTTCTCTGAGTATAACAAATTGAACCACTAGTTAAGTACCCTTATACACACACAAGAGGTCTTTGCACCGATCATTATACTGTAATTACTCCATGGAGAAGGGCTCTTCAGCGGCGGACAATCAAGTCAAGGAACCCTGGATGATTGTGTATTTCACAGTGGATGGATAGACTTTTGAGACAACTAATACAAAATAATTACTGGTAGAATGATCTCAGATAAAGACTGTATTTTGCACTATATATTTTTGAAGGCATATAAGCACTAAATTTGAAGTTGTTATTGTGATTACATTTTTTAAATAACAATAATTATCTATATTTTATTGTTGTAATCAGTTAATATACATAGGACTTATATATACATCATTCACGTTGTGATTATTTATGCCTTAACTATGCAGAAACATAAAATCAAAAGATTATTTATATAGGGAACACAAACTGGCCAAAGCACAAATTAAGACTCTCTTTGAGGTTTAATTTCCTAATTGCAGAGTAAGGAGGCAGCATTTGCAGATGATTGGATGAGATATCTAGCGAATGTGTCCCTTGCTTACTATAGGTACACTGGGAATGACGACATGGGGGCAAGTGGAATTGGCCCTTTAATTGAGTTTAATAATTAGATGCCTAATTATTAGCTGGGTCAGTGACCCACTGGATTGTTTTTCCAATAGGATGACAGGCTGACCATATGCTTGCCCTCCCCAGTGAATTGTTTGTCGATCTTTATAGAGAAAGGCCAGGGGATTTCACTTGGCTTCTTTAAAACTATCTTAACGTTGGCAGATTTTCTGCCCTGACAAATGTTGACTCGTTTGTAATTTTTAATGACAGAAACAGCTGAGTTGCCAACTTTTAATAGCTTCCCTCCTATAGGAGCATGCAGGGGTGAGGATTAATGACGCAATTTATGTAAAAACGCGTCATTAAGCTCTGCCCCTGACTTTTAGATATACTGATGATGGGGTAGATTATGAAAATTGCATCATCATGTCCTTCCCTGCCCCTAGTAACTCTAGGATACCAGTGTTGCCAGAGAGGTCTTGTGGCCATGGTTTTCATGTAACCACAGGCCTCAAGCCCTCTGCAGGAGATACCGGGATACCTGGAGAACTGCCCGAATTTAGGGAGTCTCCTGGACCTTTCCGGGAGAGTTGGCAACCCTGAGAAACAGTCTTTTAGTAAACACACACGAACACACACATGCGCGCGCACACACACACACACACACAAACATACAGACACACACACACGCCCACACACACACAGGTACACATACAGACACAGACACACGCGCACACACACACACATACACACGCAAACACACAGATACACATACACACACACACACACAAAAACACACAGACACACACACACTTTGATGGGAACTAATGCTATTTATTACTGTTTAATACTATATAATACTATTTAGAATCATTAGGATCTGTTCCAGGGGGTGGGCGGGGGTCGATGACAAAAATCATGTCATCAAGTCCCTTCCAACCCATTGTAGCACTAGGGATTACAATAATGAGAGGCAGAGGTGTGGGAGACTTGCCTGCTTTCCCAGGATACCGGGAGAACTGCCCGAATTTAGAGAGTCTTCCGGATATTCCAGGAGAGTCGCCAACCCTGAGGGCAAATAAAGCTTTACCCCCGCTCACTCGCACAGAGTTCCTGTCTTTGTGTGGAGCTTCGTCTCATTCTTCTTAGGAAGACAGAGGGGAAATGCAGGGGCGGTTCTGCTGTTGCATTGACTTTCTGTACCTATTACCAACTAGTGTCCTAACTCAAGCAGTAAGCATGGTGCTACCTATATATATATCAGGCACAAACTTATTCTTAGATGGCAGATCATAGCAAAAGAGCCCACAGAGCACAAAAACCAGACTAGTAAAGAGGTCTGGGCAGTATAAATGCACATGGGCAGTTATGGTTGACAACTGCATTAATAATGGCTAACGTGCCTTTCATGTGTCCGTTGTTCTGACTATACCACACCAGCTGGACTGACAGAAAAACCCTTTATGATGCATTATTATTCCTGTATTACCGTGGTCACACACACTTACCTCCCCGACAAGACAAATTTTATGTTCCTATCATCTAATTCAGTGCTCCTCAACCTTTTCTCACCCTCTGCACACCTAAGCCCTTACCAGAATTCCGCGGCACGCCAAAAGCAAAATATACACAAAAAGCAGGAATTGCAAAGTGCATACACAGATATTGCATTTAATTGCTATTTTTTATGTCATAAAATTTAAAATTGCAGCTAATAACTTTTTTCTTATAACTAATTTAACTATGTTAGTCCCCATCATGCATCTGCAGCTTCCCCAGTAGCCCCCCATCATGAGTCTGCAGCCTCCCCAGTATCCCTTATTTCCTTAAGGCAAGGTCTTCCAGTGCTTTTTCTCCTGTTGGTGGCATTGCACTGCGGCACACTTGGTAATGTTCTATGGCACACTGGTGTGCCACAGCACTGCTTGAGGAGCACTGATCTAATTCACACCGGTTATATAGTGAGAAACGTGGGGGCACCTTAACAGCTCTTTCATTATTTTGCAGATTTTAATTTGTATTCCAATCTCCTCATTGTCTGTTTCTTGAACAGTGCTGTGAAATATATTCTTACATATAGTAATGATTATCATATATGTCCATTTTAAATGACTCCAGTTTCCTCTGAAAAAAAAAAAGTCAGCTGATGAACATTGTAAATAACGGAATGACTGAAATGAGGAAAGTCAAGTTCACAAAAGTCAGCTCAGAGCATTCTTGGTGACTTAACCTTGGACCGAATGTCTCCCAAAGAGAATTGCTGTCTGTTTCTGTGGCTAGAGTTAGTTGTCATGGCAGCAGCCTAGGCAACAAATCAGGGATGTTGTATATTCCAGTGTCTGGCAATTGAATCCTCTGCCCTTCCTCCCACATTAGTTGCAATAATTGAATTACAAGAAGGACAAATGTGTAGGATGAGTAGGCAAGGGTTAAAGTCTAAAGAAGTAGTTATATTGGCCCAGATCCAGAACAACGCTTCTGTACGAATTTACGCCTGGCGGACACGTAAAATCGCGATTTTGTATGTACTACGCATGCGCACGACAGATGATACGCTATGTAATGCAGCTCTGAGCGTATGGGCCATTCACGTATTAGTTGCATAAATTCGTACGTGTGGGCGTGCCAATTTTACGTGCGACAAAAGTAAGTCTAAATACGCAATGTAGGCGGGGGTTTACAGTATGGGCGTGCTTAGCTGCGTAAGTCTGCGTTGTCCATCCGTACGTGTGCGGACGATAGCGATTACGCGGCCAAAAGTTAAGGTAGGGTTTGGAAAGCGCAAATCGGTGAAAGTACGTACCTGCAAGGGATGTGCTTAGGGGAGTGTATAGAAGGTACGCACGCGTAATACGCTACGCTAGTAAACAGAATGCAAGCGTTGTTCTGGATCTACCCCATTGTCTTTTTCTCAGATAAGAGAAGAACAATCTTGCAGCTAAATGATATAATTTAGACATTAGGGTTGCTACTAAAATTGGAGATGCATTTCCCGCTTAGAACAGCTTATTTCCAATATAGATACAATTGGCGGCTATATCAGTGCCAGAAATACTATCGTAGAAATACAGAAAATTTCCTATTGGGAATGTGTGTTATGTCCCTATTTCCTTGTGATGACTGTCATTGCAAAATAGGGACAGCCAAAAGTTGCTTTTCGGCTGTCCCTATTTCGAATGCAAGCCCTGTCAGAATTTTTTTTTATGATTGGCTGATTGTACAATTTGCATAATCACCCATTCAGGGTTAGGCTGCTTGGGGGGGGGACTTAGGGTTAGGCTGCTGGGGGCTTAGGGTTAGGCTGCAGGGGGGACATAGGGTTAGGCTGCAGGGGGGACTTAGGGTTTGGCTGCGGGTAGGGAGACTTAGGGTTAGGGAATGGGGTTTTTCACCTTTTGGAACAACGTATTCGGTGCTCCAGGGATCGATTGCTATGCCTCATCGAGGCATAAGCAATTGATATCCCAACCAGTTCGGAACTGACTGGAAGCAAACGGCCCTATCAAAATAGGACCATTCGCAACGGGGACCCACACTCCTATTTCCTTACCCTAAGATTCCCCTGCAGCCTGACCCTGAGCTTCTCATCCCCTCCCATCCCGTCCCCTTCGCCCATCCATCCCCTCCCCTGCACTAACCTGTCCAGTTGTCCGGGAAGCTTCGAAAACCGTTGGTCTAGCGGCGGGTCGCTGGGTGAATTTCAAAATGGGGCTGTATTTTAGAATACACTAAGATGACAATTAGCTGTCGGCTGTGTGTAAATCGAAAATGGGTGTTCCCAGATGTGAAAAGAACCCGTGCATAAGGCATACATTGGATTCTCTCACTGAGGATCATTCTCAGTGCGTTCAGAATACATAAGTACCCTGTTATACAGACTTTTAGATCTGGTCCATTGGCTGGGTACATCAGTGTGTCATTTTCCACAATGCTGCAGCATCTGAGAATCTTCAGAGTCCGAAAGTACGTCCCATCGTGTGATTTGATTTTTGAAAGCTTCTTAATATTCAGCAACGTCTCGATGTTTGGAGAAAACATCAATGTGTACTGACAAACTATCTTTAATGTAAGGATTCCCATTTATCTTTCTGCATAGTGCCACCTTGTGGGCATGCATATCATTGAAAAGGTTTATTTGAACAGTTTGTTAAACGATCCACAGGAAACTTGAAAGCAGTGTGTAGGAGGCATCGTTAAAGCAGGTCAGGGCTTCAAATCGCTACTGCTGTCTGACAAAATGTCATATAGTGAGTGTACCCAGCATTTATTAGTAGCTTTAATTCCTCTTTTTCAGAATAACAGGTGTTCTAGATGTCACTTCTGTATATTTCTTTATATTTTGTATTTTTAAGTAACTGTTTAGCTGTTTCAGCTCCTTCAGTCACTGCCGAGAAATCATTACATTAGTGGTAGAATTCAGACACGGATATCTTAAGTAGACTGTACAGTTTACAGATTCCTGTGATAAATGAATCTGTAAATTTGTCACAATTGACCTTTCTCATTGAGATCAGATAAGAGAATGTAATGTCAATTCGTGGCTCTATCATTTCTTTGCCTTTCACACATTTCATTACTTTTTTACACACAATAGATTATACAAGTTGATGAACAAAGTCTACTTTTGTGTAGCGTATCTGTTTATAGTTTTTTGGGTGTTTTTAATAAACATTTCATCCCCCGAGGCACAGAAAATATAGCAGGGTACACACGCTGCAACATTGGTCTGGATTCACAGTTACGTAATTTTCGTCTTGCGTGCGTTGTTTTAAGAATTGAGTTATTACGGATGTGTGGTGGCATATGTACGCTATCTACATACCATTTCTGTACATAGATAGCGTAGACCGCGCTTACACAATCTATGTACAGAAATGGTATGTAGATAAATAAGCTATTTAAGTAAATAAGCCACTACGCATGTGTAGTAACTCAATTCTTAAAACAACGTACGTAAACTACGTAACTGTGCATCTGGACCATTGTTACTGTAATTTACTCACGATTTTTCACCCTATCCTTGTATTGTTCACCAATGTTGTTGCCAGAAATTTTGGGGCACGGGCCGCATCTGCGGTGCCCCCTATGTGACGTCAGACCCCCAGACCTGGATTAACAGTGAGCCGATGCCCAGGGAAGACTGTTTTTCTGTGCATTGGCCTCTATGCAGAAAGTACCGGTGATAGCTCCCAGAAACCAAATCCCACAGTGCAATGCAGTTTCAGGCCATTGCAGCATTGTGAGGCAGTCCACACTGGTAAGATGTCAGCGCTCTCTGGCGATTACTGTGTGATTGGCACAATAATCATCAGATAATCCTTCAGTGTGTATCCTGCTTAAGGAAAGTGAGAGTTGGTGATGTTTTTCTGCCTCAGTATAAGAAGCAGCTAATAGGATTTTCTTTATGATGAAGGGATATCTGTTAGACTTCCAGGACACCGCCATGAATGATGTGCGGCTGTGTTACCTTTAACATGTTACTTTTCATATATTTGCATTGCGCAGCTCTGCAAGAATTATGTGACTGTAGCTCCCAGAGTGAGCTGTCAGTATGCAACAGCTGGAGAGCCACATGTTGTACGATAATTGCATGTCAAGGCAAGGGTGGAAATAATCAATGCACAATGTGTTAAAGTGTCTTAAATTATTTTCTGTATATCTAGCTGAAAATTAGGGCAGCTCTGGATTAATCTTGCAAATGTTTTAACACTTTCATTCACTGTGGTAAAATATGATGTAGTGATGCCCCAGATAGAAGGAATCTGTATGTGATATGTGCTCAGGATTGTAAATAATTACATCAGACTATAATCAGGAGAAGCTGGATTCAGGTACATTTTCCACTTTATTTCTGATTCCATAAACCAAGGCAATGTATAACACAGGGCAAGATCCAGAATGCATAATGCAAACCGAGTTACGTACGCGCCATGCGTAAGTCAGCTGCATGTTCATACTGTGCTTGCACAGTAAATGACTACCACAACGTGTTATAATCATTCCGATGCAGGAGTCTCTCTTCAACAGCAAGAACGGCCCACTCAGTATGTGTACAAGATACAAATGGTGGGTGGGTGCTGGACTTTCCCAAGCCCTTACTTACAGTCCCGCATTCCATACATGGACCTCTCACATTGGAGCATTTAGAGTCGGGTCCTGGATGTAGAAGGCCGATACATGTGAGGGGGAGTGCAGGGGGTGTTCACTCTCACTGCACTTATGGAATATAGAATATAAAAATCTGTGCACACATTGTCATCAGCTGTCTAAGCTGCCAGCCGCTGCCAGCTTTCCTCTGTGGTTAAAGTGTGGGCTGCTACCACAGGCCCTCCTCTACTGCAGGTCGCCATAGTTTTATGCCACTGTCTGGGAATTACCTAGTACTTTGATAGTGCTAGACAGCAACTTTACCCTCTTCCCTCAGTTTACAATCTAATGCTGGGTACAAACTGATGGTTATAACTCATGATCCAACATCTTGTCATAAAGCAGAAACAATTTAATCTGCTTAACAATGCCCTCATACACACTGCCCTTATACACACTGCCCTCATACACACTGCCCTCATACACACTGCCCTCATACACACTGCCCTAATACACACTGCCCTCATACACACTGCCCTCATACACACTGCCCTCATACACACTGCTCTCTACCTTCCTGTGAATCATTTTACAAACTGTTCAAATAAATCTTTTCAATGACATGCACGTGCACAAGGTGGCGCTATGCAGAAATATGAACGGGAACTGCACTTTTCTCCAGACATCGGGACATAACTGATTGGAAAAATTAGGAGGTCCCAAAAATCAAAGTCCACGTTGCAACGCAGTTCTGTAGGACAACGCTAAGATCTATATGACAGTTATCATAGGTCAGATAACCTTCTAGCATGTATGCTGCTTAATGCATGTTCAAACATTAGCGTGTGAAGGGGATTAGCAAATAATATGACCAACTGTTTAAATTGAAGCTGCACATTGCCATAGGTATTGTGTGATATAACTTTTATTGTAAAGAATTTCCAGAGCAGATTAGCATTTTCCCCCTACATGTGTGTATAGGGTAGAATGAAAAAGAGAATAATAAGAAAGAATAAGTCAAATGCTCCCTCAAAACCCACTTCTTCAGGCTAGCCTTCACTTCCTCCACCTAAGCTTACCTGCCCTCCCCATCTTCATCCCTGTGTCTCCTGTTTGTTCACCCCCTCCTACTTAGCATATTAGTTTTTATGAGCAGGGCCCTCCTCCCTCCTGTCATCATCCCTTTACATTGTCCTCATTAATTCCCACCATTTCTCTTTACTGTCCCTCTCTCTCCATAGTCTTCTGCTCCTACACACATACAGTACATGCATCTTTATTCTCCATACATATTGTTCTGCTATTTTTGTACTGTATTTTATTTTGCATTGTACTTGTATTTGTTTGAATTTGTACCCTGTCTGTTAATTGTATGTGTAACTATTGCCTTTGTATGGTGCTGCGGATACCATGTGGCACCCTATACATAAACATTATTATTATTAATAATAATAATAATAATAATAATACATAAACAACACTGTGTTCTATGCATGTCAAAAAAAACAAAAAAACTGAGGTAAAACAGGGACAGTGCAGTTACTATACATCTGCTAAAATGATTAATGAAGGCCATTATGAGCACTTAACCTCTGTTCCATAGCAAACGATGGGCCATATCTGTTTAATAAATATTGCATGCAGTAAGACGAGTTTCAAATCACTCTAAGGACATGGAAAGGTTGTATCAGTATATTGGGATAGTAGAATTACAAGCTATCTAAAATGTTAAGCAGAATGTTTCATGCAACTCAACAGACGGCTTAACCATATCAGGCTTTATAAAAGGTAAAATACCTTAAAGGCGAGCAACATAATGACAGTTATAAGGGACAGATTTCTATTGTCTTACATTGCTTATATTAAGTGTTTACTTGGTGCATAAAGGATTAATTTATAAACTTTGTATCAGGGGTTGTACTAATACCACTGGTAGTACTTGGACCACTGTTTGGTGGTACTCAGGGCAACTGGGCAAGCTTGTCAGGCTGTAGCAGCCATACTTGTACTATACATGTACTGTACTTGACCTTATCTCAAAGTGGGTGATTGAAAAAAGGTTGAGAACCACTGCTTTATGCTCTCAGAACTACATGGGGGGTTGGGAAGAGGGGTTGGGAACACAACGATCATCCCATGACTTTGAGGAACCTGGTGGCTCTATGACCTACAGTAGTTGAACACTGACCTTGTCGTTCCACCTGGGAAGTACTGCCAGGCTAGTCAACGGTTTCCTATACAGACAGACTTGAATTTACAGAGCAGTGGTAGTTATGGAAATGCTGCCTACCCTTTGGGATTAAGAAATCCACTACTGGCTCCTTCTCCTCCTGACTGCAGATGTGGTTACCACCATGGCCAATAACAGGTATTTAAAGTTTACTTTACATGATACTCTCTAAAGAAAGCTACATAATAATAGAAAAGAGTATGTACTCAAACATACACAATATAAAATGAAACCATAGAAAGAATATAAATAACTTGAGTGATAAATACTCAATATTTAGCTGGTGACATTTTTAAGCTATTGTTACTGTGTCAAGAGGCTGTGTGTGCCTAATGTTAGTCCACTGGTCTGCAAAAAGTCAGTTCTGATAGCAGTGATGAGCTGGGAAGCTGTCAATATTAGCTGCAAGCTATCCAGCCTTGCTATCTCTAAATCACAAATTTCATACACAAATTACCCTGCTCAAGAGTAAGTGACTTGAGACATTGATGTTAAGTGACACATTTGTGTTTTTCTGCTATCTGAGCTGTTTCAGGGATGTGAGATGGTTGATTTATTTTTCACCTGTGCTAGTGAAGCCTTTGAGCTCGGAATATATACAAGCACATTTTTTCCTTGGTACGAGATGGCGAACAATGGAGAGATTGACAGTTTCTGATTGTGCCTTTTTATTGCAACACTGGTATGAGGCAGTCAGCATTTATAATAGCTAATAAACATTGTTTATTTTCAAGATTTTCTAGTGGTTCAGAATTGTTTATATTAGTGATTATTTATTTATATGGTTCTCATTAAATTCAATCTAGAAGTAGGGTGAATGCAGACATCAGATCCAAGCTGTTAGAAGCAGCTTTCTCTGCAGTTGTCGGGGTCTGTTTGCCCACTTAGCATCTGCTTGTCTTCAGGAATCCTGAACATGCCAAGCCTTTTGGATGCAGTTAGTTAAAGCTCTTCCCCAGTGCCCCCAGTCATATGCAATATTAAAGTAGCAATTCCATGAAAATATCAGATGTATTGTGTTCAAATGAATCACTGTGGTAGGCTATAGAAAGGATACAGTGGAGGGCTACTAATGGTTTATGATTCTGAATTTATTCAGTTCTATGGCACAAGTCATTGGATCTGATGATGTCTACTGCAAAGTAGGTGTTTCCTGACTGCTCACATCGGAAAAGTTAGTTGCACATGCTGCAAGCGCAGCGATCAGCGCGCATTCCACATGATCCGGTGTTCCAATTTTCTTTGCAGTTATGACGGGTTGCAAATGCGGGGCATGTTGTGGTCACGAGTGGGAGGGGTTTAGTAGTTACATTTTACATTAAGGGCCTGTTAATAGGAAGCCGAGAAATACTGACTTCCAGCATTTCAGTTGGGACTGATGGGAAATGTTAAGGTAGAGTCCATGGGGTTGATCCAGACCTAAGGGCTTGTTACGTTTCATCTCGTAGCGTTTTTACACTAGCGTATTTTCTATGCACTCCCCTCGCTTGCACGTACTTTGGCCATTGTACGCTTGCCAAACCCTACCTTAACTTTTCAAAGCGTAACTACTGACTTACGTAAGTGCCTGAGCACGCCCATACTGTACGATTTAAATGCCTCACCCCGTCTCCGAAGCGGAATTACAGGTGTCGCATTACTGTCACGCCCCTTCGATCGTAGTTACACTGTTGATACGTGGCTGATACGTATGTTCAGAGTTACGTGGTGTAACATCTGCCGCACGGATGCGCAGTAAATACTAATGGGCGATTTTACATCAGCGGCTAGCGTAAAATCGCTTGCGTACGTAGTTTAGGATCTGGCCCCATGTGTTGAAGGTGTTGTGATGGCAGTAGTCTCCCATGCACTTGTATGGGTGCATAGATAGCGGATCCCCACTAGTGTTAGAGCTCCATACAACACATCAGTAATCTGTTTCATTGTGAACAGAGAGGTTTTGGATATCTACTGAGCTCAGAGACAGCACCTGGCCCACCATGTACACCAGATTTGTACCACAATGAAACATGCTATGGGCCCAATTCAATTAGCTTTGCACCTGCGTTCGTTGCGGTGCGCTGCTAATCCTGCACATTTATTTGTGGATTTTTATGTGCACCCCATCTGCAAATTTTGTCTATCATAATTGAATCGGGCCAAAATACATGCTATAGAAAACATTTTAATTGTTGGATATCCTAAATAAGGGTCATCAGTGTAGCATGTTATTTTTAGCTTCTTTCCTTCCTTCCCCTGCCTGGCAGATTCGGCTTTCGGAAAGACATATTTGTTGTTAAACTGCACAATTATTTATGAGATTGGTTCAGTGTGCAAAATGGCTGCCTCTACTATGGGTAGATAATGAAAGGTTCTTTACAAGTGTATAAAAGTGGCTTTCCGACTACTGCTTACTAATAATTATTAGAGAAACTGTATTAACTGCTGTTATACTGATTGAAAAAAAAAAATCTACCGCCAATAATAAAAGAAACATTTGAAATTTTTGGTTATTTTAATTTCTTCTCGACTCCTAACTGGATCCTAAATTGTAGATAACTTTGTTTACTACTGGCTTGGGGACAGGAGCTTATAAACATTTACTGTATTTGCCAATATCTAGTCATTTATGTAGTGCAGCATCTTTAAACCATCCTCCGTGGTGCTAAAATATATGGTAATGTGTTCAGAGCTGACATATATTGATCGGGCATTGTTATACTTTGTATAGAACAAGCTAAGTTCTTGTTCTATATAGAAATAAATTATTTCCTTTAGCTAATAAGCTTCCTGAAGATTAAAGCTCTATAGGACATATTATAGACACTCTGGATATATGAAGTCAATACTACAGCTGGCCCTAATAACATGATTTGTCCTTGTGTCCAGGAAACCAAGCCTGCAGTTTATATGGGTGAGGTGGATTGCAATGTCATTATCCTTAATTGTGTCATTTTCAGGGTGATCATAGATATTACAGAAGACAATTCTGTAGATACAATGTGCATTTCCCAGTGAATAGAAATACATTATACTGTATTACTACCATTCTGATATTCTAAATGTGAAATCGATGTTTTTTTTTATTGAAACTAACATCAATTGTTTTAGATTTTGTTTGTTTTAAAGGATAATTAATGTAATATTTTAAATTAGCATATCTATCTATCTATCTTTCTATCTATCTATCTATATTTCTATCTATCTCATATCTATCTCATATCCAGTGGCGCACCCAGATTGAAAAAAAAATAAAAATAATTGAAAAATTAGCAAAAAAATGCGAAAATTCAAAAAGGGGGCATGGCTTTGCGGGGTCCATGAAAGGGGCATGGCTTAGCGGCCATGTGATCTAGACTGACATGGAGGAAGATGGTCCTGGCCTGTGCTGCATTAGGAAAGCAGGTGGGAATGGTGAATGGGTCACTACAAATACAACAGTGCTTATGCACTGACACAGGCTCTGTACATTGTGTAATGTGCCCGTGCTCTACTAATGCATTGTATACTGCTATTACATCTGTACATTGTGTAATGTGCTCTACTAATGCATTGTATACTGCTATTACATCTGTACATTGTGTAATGTGCTCTACTAATGCATTGTATACTGCTATTACATCTGTACATTGTGTAATGTGCTCTACTAATGCATTGTATACTGCTATTACATCTGTACATTGTGTAATGTGCTCTACTAATGCATTGTATACTGCTATTACATCTGTACATTGTGTAATGTGCTCTACTAATGCATTGTATACTGCTATTACATCTGTACATTGTGTAATGTGCTCTACTAATGCATTGTATACTGCTATTACATCTGTACATTGTGTAATGTGCTCTACTAATGCATTGTATACTGCTATTACATCTGTACATTGTGTAATGTGCTCTACTAATGCATTGTATACTGCTATTACATCTGTACATTGTGTAATGTGCTCTACTAATGCATTGTATACTGCTATTACATCTGTACATTGTGTAATGTGCTCTACTAATGCATTGTATACTGCTATTACATCTGTACATTGTGTAATGTGCTCTACTAATGCATTGTATACTGCTATTACATCTGTACATTGTGTAATGTGCTCTACTAATGCATTGTATACTGCTATTACATCTGTACATTGTGTAATGTGCTCTACTAATGCATTGTATACTGCTATTACATCTGTACATTGTGTAATGTGTTGTGGGCGGGTCAGGAGAAGAGCTTGGGCAGGACGTGGCGGAGCTTATTTTCCGCGTTTTCGGGCTCCAAAACGTTTGCAGCTATGATAATATACCTCACATGTATTACACGCATTGGAAACCACCCCTTTCAAAATCCCGCAATTGCCACTGATATCTATCTCATATCTATCTATCTATCTATCTATCTATCTATCTATCTATCTATCTATCTATCTATCTATCTATCTACCCTGATCAGTCTCTACTAATAGCATTTATTAATGGTAAATATTATGGCATTATATGTAGCATAACCTCTGAAAATGTAGATTTATGGTTTATGATTTTTGGTGACAATCCTCATTTGTACTGAGCTATGCAGCAGCATCTACCTTAAGTTTCCGCACCATCCTCATGTAAAACCAACCTTTACAGTCCAATTAACATACCTCCCCCTCCTACATAGCGGAAGCACTGCCCATGCCCTGCCCTGTACCGCCTCACCGGCAGAAATTTTACCAGGACAGAAACATGGATGCTGGAAATGCAGCAGTTGCACATTTGCTGCTTACCAGAAGGGGGCATCCTAGCGGTCAAAAATCTCCCCCTCTGCATCTGCTCTTTTATAAGGACACAAGCCATTGTATAACACTTTATTATAGGTATTGTGCATGTTGTGTATATGTTACATTACACAGTAAGTAGGGGTTACAATAAATGCCAATGACTTTACTGTCACATTTTTTCAGACAAGTAACATTCGGAACCTTCTGAATCCTTTTTTAAAATTCTGCATTTGCCCATGTGAAGTAGAGAGAGCTTCCAGTATATGCTTAATGTAACTGACATAAGAGAAATTTAAATCGTTAACGGTTGGCATAGCAACAAAGTATAAACTTTGTTTATTTTTATAATGCACATGAGTTATATGCAATGTTTAAGTCTTATTTTTATCCTGTTACCTGTATTCTATAAATGGATGGCAACAGTGCAATATTTGCTAATCCTTGCAATTTAATTTTTCAGCAGATGACTACGATAATGTGGCCTTCACATCTCTGGTCCTAGGTTAGAAGTGACAGTATTTCCAGCAAAGAGTGTTCATGGGAGAATTCTCCTGTGCAGCCAAGCATGGGCTCAGCAGATGGATTTTCTAAGTCAGCAAGCTAAATGTACCTGCTGTGCCATTTACATTTTAAATGTCTTACTTTACAGCACAGAACACTTATAATGTAGACCTTGTTCCCTAAATGTTTCAGATAAACATTGACTAACCAAAAAGAAATGCTTAGAATATAGGACTATGTAAAGTTCCATATAATTTCTATGAACAAAGATGTTTTATTACAATACCATTGCACAAAATGTAAACGCTTTACAGAGAGAGAGAGAAAGAGAGAGAGAGAGAGAGAGAAAGAGAGATAATTAATTTTATTAGCAATCAATCAGAAGGATGAAATGCAATCACAATCAGCTAATCAGAGCAGATACAAATAGTGAGGGCCCCTGGTTTATGTATCTGCTTGTTTATAAGAAATAAAAAGCAGGTAAACTGATGATGGGACGCGTAACAAAAATGCTATTTCCTAAATAACAGACAACTGGAAGCTCATTCGGCTGTCTCTATTTCGAAAATAGTATTGATTAGAAACTTTAACTGATTAATGTGTAAGTGTGGCAAATTAATTTTTCAGCATAATTACCCATTCATTCAGTTGGAAACCGCCGCTGCAGGAGTTTATGGAGAGTCTAAAGGTGGCCATACACTAGAGCGATTATCTGCCCGATCACCCAATTATCGGGTGATCGGGCAAATAATCGCTCTAGTTAGTGGCCAAGATCGTTTTTCCAAACGCCAAATAAACACACAAGAAACGCTCTGGTATGATTATTTGGTCTTTTGGAAAGTTAATAAATATCGGTAGCAAGCTCACGATATTTTAAGGGAGCCAATCCGCAAGCTGAATGGCTCCCTATCCCTGCAATAGACGCTGCTGCATATCTATGTACAAAGCTGCTCTGTCAGCTTTGAATTACACCTTCAAAGCTGTCAGAGCAGCAATGTGCATAGATATACAGCAGCAGCTATTGCAGGGAGTAGTACAGACAGGGATCTGCCGAATCTGCGCTGTGTGAAGCGCGACTGCGGCTGATTCTTGTCTGTATTTCTCCCTGTTATAACCGCTGCTGCAGATGCACTATGCTGCTCCGACAGAGCTCGGCAGCAGCGCCATAGAGAACCCTGCCTCCCCCTCCCTTCTTCTGCTAAGATTATCGGTCCCAGCAGAGGAGGTGTATGGTGCAGATAACAGGAGATTTCCCTTGTGGGAAATCGTCCCATTTATCTGGCCACCCCTGCTGAGACCGATAATCGCCCTAGTGTATGGTGGTCTTAAGGGTTAGGTTGCAGGGAAGGGAGTCTTAGGGTCAGGCCATGAGGAAGGGGGTCTTAATGGCAGGCTGTGGGGAAGGGAGTCTTAGGGTCAGGCTGTGGGGAAGGGAGTCTTAGGGTCAGGCTGTGAGGAAGGGAGTCTTAGGGTCAGACTGTCAAAGTGGACACTCTACGGCAGAGTTTCATCTATCAGTCTGGCCTCACCATTAACACAGTAGTGCTGAATTGTCTTTGCTGCATGTATCCGCTGGTCCTCTGTTGTTTATTGAGACAGTTTATGGATATATTCAGTTTCTATGTTTTTTGTTTGTGGAAATAGATTTGTTTTGGATATGTATCTGGATATCCAGGATTACAATTAATATATCCTAGACACACATAAGAAAGTAAGAAAGAGGAATTGCTATTGTTACCTTCCATGTAATTAAAATATATTTTATTTTCCATTTGAAATTATTACAACAAAATTAAATTCAGTAAAGTTCATAAGTGCCGCAAGTTCACTGGTTTATTCATACTTTGTGCTTGATTAATATTCAAGATATTAGAACCATTGGGTGCATCATTGCTCTGTGTTTTAGTTAATTTCATGTTGTGTAAATCCAGTTAATGGCAGTGGTTTGCCAGTATGATGGTCTGATTTTCGAAAGACCTTCGTACAGATGCTGAATGTAGACTGCTGCAATTGTCAGCAGTCAGCGGTGATGCGACTGCTGCACTCACAAAGGGCTGGATCCAGACTTAAGTAAGTGCTTGAAATTAGTTACTCCTGGGCTAAACCATGTTAATTGCAGGGGAGTCATATTTCATCTGTTGCAAACAGTATTAGAGTTTAGAGGTGATGTTTCCTATCCCAAGTCTAAATAACAGTGTAATAGTAAAGCTGGTCAGTATCTGTGTACAGTAAGCAATTCAAAGATATATCCATGTATGCAAAGAATACAATTAACTTGACTCCCCTGCAATCAACATGGTTTAGCCCAGGAGTAACTCATTTCAAGCACTTACTTAAGTCTGTATCCAGCCCAAAGAGTTATCTGACGAAAGGTAAGCATTTTATCCTAACCCTCCTTTTAGCCCTTCCCCTTCTTCAGCTCTAACCCTAACCCCCCCATGCCCTGCAGCCTAACCTGAACCATCCGTGCCCTGAAGCCTAACACTAACCTTATATCCGCCACAGGTGCTATATAACCAGAATCTATTACCCACCATAACTACCACAGGCTGTAGCTATTAGGAATGAGGAAATAGATTTCCGTTTCCAATTGCAATTTTCTATTTTCAGTTTTTTGGACAGCCCGGATGGGAAACCGCATTCCTCAGTCAGCACCGCAAAGTTTAATGCTTTTTCAGCAAAGTCACAGAACTTTGAAGTGTAAAACTTCAATCACGACCAGTGGCTACATCTGACATTCAGTCACAAAGTGGATTATAGGAGTTAGAAATGCTTTTCATTAATTTCATTAATTCATCTGCTTAATGCAGTTAAGGGTTGTAAGCATAACAAATCGTATATATTAAGAGTTGTAAGCAAGTTATGCAAGGGCTGTGAAAGAAATGATTTCCCTTTGCATGGAAAGCATGGCTGCAGCAAATTTATTTTAGCTATAAAACTTTCCTCCTAACTCTAAATGTGGTCTCGCTTTTAAATAAAATTTACATTATGGTAAATGCTATTTGTGGTGTTACTGAACCTTTCCTTCATGTGTATGGGATTGTTTGGTGGATCTACAGTTGTGCTCAATTAAACCTTTCCCAAAATCAGGGAAAATTCTGTCATGCATATGAGGCCCATCTTCTGGGAAAATTTGAATAGGACTTCAGAAATCATTAAACCTTTGTTTACTTACCAATTAGCAGCTACCAGCTTCCTGCTAAGATCAGACAATGGAGCTGACATCACCCATTCCATGTTCTACAGAAACAGTGTATAATTCCAGTAAATTGAGTGGGTGATGTCCGCTCCATCGTCTGATTACTGCATGAAGCCAGCACCCGCTAAAAGGTAAAGTTTTAAAGATTTACTAATGGGCTGCAATTTAGCTTTCCTACCATGTCGCAAAATGAAAATCTTAGATGGGATATAATATAGGACCTGATTCACACTTAAGAATCTTCTTAAAATAAGAACTTAAAGTCACTCCTGGGCAAAACCATGTTGATTGCAGGGGGAATTAATTTAATTGTATTCTTTGCATGCAGGGATATATCTTTGAATTGCTTACTGCACACAGATACTGACCAGCTTTACTATCACA
>WWET01001655.1:107409-117703 GCA_011038615.1 Limnodynastes dumerilii
CTCTTCAGAAAATTCCTTCCCTCCCTCCCTCCCTTCCCTTTATATTTGCGTATTTGTTCTAACAAGTGTTTGTTTTACAGTTGGGGCATAGATTGGCAGTAGCGGTGGGGGTTTTGTCAGCAATATATGCTGCTAGTTAGGGTGTATGGTGTGGTACAGGAAAGACGCACCCCTTCGAGCTGAAGCAGGAAGCTACGCCGGATGGCTGTTTTCTGGGGCCTCCCCGGTTCCCCCCAGGGTGTGCCATAACCTCCAGAGAGCTGAAGACAGGGGGTTCCTGTCCTCCGTTTGGTTACAGTTTCCCACATGCTGACTCCCCACCTGCTATCATTGCCACCTTAATAAATCTATGCCCCCTTTTTGAAATCCATATGGTGGTCCGTGTCTTGATTTCTTTTATGTAGTTGTGTGTGCCATAGTCATATGGTGTATACCCAGAGTTAGTCTGAACTTTTTTTTTCTCTTCTCCATCCCTGTCTTAGGCCCATAGCATACAGTACATACATTGTACTATATCAAGAACATTTCTCTGACCTAATGTATATTTCATATATTCTTTTTTTTTCTTGCTGAAGAGCAGCTGTCTCCGATTTCTGTACACCTACTGACATTCCAAGCTCCAAAAATAATTGTGTTGGAAATTGAGTTATTGTTGCTTTTAATCACACCACACTATTGTTTTATGCAGGCACATTAAATGTGTTCGTAGAGGAGTGATGTATAATTAGAAGGTTAATATGGGCTGTGTTTGCATTGCACCTCTATCCTCATGTAAAGTTCTCAATCTCTTTCATTGCTTCCATTCACCCTCCCTTTTATGTAAAATCATTTACTGCTCATTCCATTTTATTTGCACAGGAGGAAGTCACTGGGTCCAATAACTTAAATCCTCCTACCTAAAAACGAGAGCCTAGAGATATTATGATTGTGTTGGTTTGGAAATGTAATGTGATGTAAAGTGATTTTAGCTCTTATAAGTAATGAAAGGATTAGACTTAAGGGTATGTTTAAGAAAAAAAAATAACAACATGTCTATAGGAAATCCAACCATGATCTGCCATAATAGTTCCATTAAGATATATTGAAAGGGATAGAAATAACACAATAATAGCCAAAGAATATTATATTTTTTTATATCCTTTTATATCTTTAGTTTCTTCAACAGTTTATACTATTGTGTAAAATTCTTCCAACATATATTTATGCAGAAACATTAGGCCTGATATAGACTAAATAAAGACAGACAGCTAACATTCTAGGTGTGTAAGTCTCCTGACAACTTGTAAAGCACTTGCGCAGTACAAGTAAAGCTACATCAGAATGCAGCCGGCGTGCAGAATTCAGTACTGCGAGCCGTGTAGAGTTCAGTGTCTGCACAGGGGGTGAGCCCACTCACCATGTATAGGAGATTCGTATGCTGGGCGGGAGGCAAAAGGTATTTAAATCGATTCAGTATTCTGCATGCGTTCAGTGCGTGCCGTATACTGAACGCCAGGCCTTAGCCAAGTCCTTACTTTCCGATTTAAATGCCTATGCCATGTATCTCCTTAATACTTAAGGTAGGGTCCTAGCCATGGAAATCTCTTCTGTACGTTAGTCCCCGTTGTCGGGTGGTCAAAGAGATTCAATGGGGCATTGTTATAATCCGGTTGCAGTCCCCGCTAGGAAAGCCTGATTTACGAAATAGGGACATCCGAAAGTTCCTTTTTGGATGTCCCTATTTCAAATAACCGTTCAGTTTAGACATTTTTTTTCAGAATAGTTGAGTATACCAATTGGCATACTCACCTAATTTTGGAAATGCCGCAGGACCCGGACCACAGGAAAGGTGAGTAACCTCTCCAGGGTTAGGCTGCAGGGGAGGGAGGGTTAGGGTCAGGCTGCAGGGGATGGAGGGTTAAAATCAGGCTGCGGGGGAGGGAGGGTAAGGGTCAGATTATGAGGAAGGGAGGATTAAGGTAATGGGAGGGTTAGGGTTAGAATTAGGGGAAGGGTTGGGGTAGTTTTTGATTACCTTTCGGAGCACTGAGAGTTCAAAACTGGCTGGGAGAAAATGGCCCTATAGTGCTGTTCTTTCCGGGAACCCAAACCCATTATAATCACAGCACACCTAACACCAGATAAGGGGAGTGTTTACTGTTGTGGGAATTGATAAATGCCAAACAAGTGCAAAAAAGGTATTTTCAGGGTCGGAGAGGTGAGTTCTACAGAAGAAAACTATATCCAGATTAGTTCAATATAACTTCTTGACCTAAATGCAGTGTTTATAAATGAACTCTAATATTGAAATAGGTGAAATTGATGTGTTGGGAAGGTTTAATGCCTCTTTTTATTCACTTCTGAAATTTGCAATTTGCAATACAGTAAGCATCCAATGAATGATTTTGAAGGATGCTTCCTAGCAATCTTTCTCCAATGATTTATTCAAGAGGATAAAATTCAACTGGATATTGCAGAGCTGTTGAAGTAATGTGTGTCTGAGGATGAGGATTACTTGCCATACAGACTGCACTAACATCCATTTTGAAGCAATTTGTTTTCGTATTTTATTTTTTTACAAATTTTTTTAAATTTTGCACTGACTTATGGAAACCAGGGGAGAGCTATGCAGCTAAGGCACTTATGTTGTTTTATCCTTTGGTTAAGAACCAGATACAGTATTGTGGAACGAGGCATGACAAGGGCTGACTGCTAAAAGGTAGTCTAGGGGCTATGACTAAGCCTGGCAGAATGTTTTAAGAAAATAATTCAATTCAATTAATGATCCAGTCCATAGCAGCCCGTTGATCCAGACCAGATGCCCCTTTATACCTCTGCAGAGTAGAGGCCACCTATGACAAGAACCACTAGCACTCTTTCATTGTTATTTATAGTCAACTCTTTTTTTATAGCTAATATATTATCAGTAAAAAAAAATGGTACATAAGGTGTAGACCTATAACTAAGTCTTTCAGCATACAAGGGCCTAAGTAGAATATTATTGAAATAGCAGCATTCCTATATGTAATGTATGAAACTATTAACGTATTATGATCTTAATATTTCAATTAAAGTGTGAGAGAAACACTGGGAAAGTTGTTATTGGGAGATATGTTTGTCCCAGGTTTCTGTCTTATGTGTTTTAGAACACCAGGAAAGTCACTGCTGTTTGCTGTTGTGCATTTTACACAGGCTACAAAGTCATTTCAGTTTTGCTAAAAGCCATTTTAGGCTTCCTGTGGTTGTGGATAGGAGAGAGAGAGTGGGCTCCTCCCTTCAGGCCTAGAAAAAACTGATTAAGCACCTGTGAAAAATGAGTAAACGGCTATAAGTTTATTCTCTCAGTCTCTCACTGCCTGGTAGCAGGACAGAGGCCTGCTGAGAGAAACATCTACTTCGTCAGTAAGTGCTAATATTTTCTGAAAGTGTGACATTAGGTTTTGCCACTTTAGAAAGGGCTTATCTGTGTGTTCTAGTTAGAGGTCATACAGACCAGGTATTAATTTTTTTTACTTAACTACAAATAAAAGAAGCAGTGACTATTTATACTGGGACATTGGACTGGTGCACTCTTGTTTGACTGCTACCTGCTGCCATTTACCCCAGGATTCGGTACACTAAAGGCTCCATTTATTAATAACAGCTTAGAAAGTGCTGTTTCAGTAATCCAGGCTCGCTGCGCCTTGAAAGATCGCATCCCCACTTTTATGAATACTTACCCCTCCAGCGAGGTCCCGCAACTTTCGCCAGAGGTGCTCGGTCCCGCTCGGAGATGAAGTCCCAGCGCATGCGCAGTAGCTAACTTTTGGGACTTTAAAATGTCACATCCCAAAAGTTAGCTACTCTGCGCATGTATCGGGACTTGCCTTCAGTGAGAGAGAGGCGTGGCACGCCAGGGAGGTCAGTTGAACACTTTCTTTGCCTTTTTTCTTTTTTTTTTCCCATTTTGCCCACCAAAATACCCATTGGTGTTCCTTGTTCATATGAACCATTATCACCATTGGTGATTTCAGTGGGCAAAATATATATTTCAATTTATTGAATTATATATTAATTTTTTTTTTTATTATTACAATAATAGTTACTATTTGAATTTTTTTTTTGTGACATTGACGCTGTCTGTGTATTCCAGCGGCCTCCCTTTATATACACCTCCCCCTTTACTCCCCTGATAATAGCTATTAGGGGGAGGAAAAGGTGGGTATAGTATAATATCCACATGTAAGAGGACATTGCAACCCCATAACACACCCCTCTCATGTGCAGATTTTAGCAGACTTACATATCCATAAGCCTTAACTTCTCCGTATGGATCTGTGTGCATACGAAACAGACACACGTACAGAAGTGCCTAACCCTGTCACCATACAATTTAAATGGGTCTCCTCACCCATATTGCGTATTTTCGGTCGTGCATAGGGATGTAATGTCCAGTCGGATAGAACTCTGAACATACAGAGCTGAGTTCCATAAGCACATAGATATGATGCGTAACATCTGCAATGTGCATGCGTAGCTCGCGCCACTTGTGTGATTAATGTTATTAGTTATGTATTCGGCAATTGTGTTCAAGATATAATGTATTTTATGATCCATAGAGACATATTTAATAGCTCGCAAAAAACTTAAGGCATCCTTATGGAACATCTTGCTGATCCAGGTCCTGAAGCAAAGGGATTGTGCTTCCGCTCCATCCACCAAGGAGGGCGGAGGGGAAACATTTATATTGTACAGTGTAGGAGGGATGCCCCACTTATGCGTGGATCAGCAGTCAGACGGACCTGACTTAGAAAACCTTCTTTTATATTCCGGGAACTGGCACCAGTGGTTGCGAACTGCTGGTTGCCTGCCACACAAACCGCACCACTAGAGACTTAAGACAAGACCAGGTCCCATTTAGACTCCGCGCCCTGGTCTGAGGTTTATAACATGTTTTTGTAACAGTTCTGTGTCCTTGGAAATATCTGTGACATTGATTAAAAGCAAGTTTACTAATAATAGTGGGCCGTTTTCAGAGATCCGTTTTTTCGGGCAGTTCCGTGCGTATTTTTAGGTACGTTTAAACTGCGCATGCGTATACAGTTTTTTACGGAGTTCACATAGACAATACGCACGGAAGTGCCTCACGGACGGACTTGTGAATCGCATGGTGTCACATACGTCCGCATCTGCCAAGTAAAAATACGTAAGTTTACATATAAATGGGTGGGGGGAGGCATTTAAATTATGAAAAGTGGGCGCGATAATAAATATACGCACGGATGGAGTACATATACGCACGGAACAGCATACGGAAAGTTACAGCTGGTCTATGGAGGCATTAGTGTCCGAGAGCACGGATTAGCAAGGGAGTGACTGGGGTTTTGGTGGGTGTTCCTTGCTCCGTCCGTGCGTATATTTGCGGCCCAATCTATACACGGATCTCTGAATACGGCCCAATAATAGTAATAACAACAGCAAGCAAATCGGCTACATAAACAGTCACAAATCCATATGCTTGTTAGCAGCAAATGTGTTTTGGGAACCCTTTTAAGAAATGTAAAGAGCACTACTTTCAAAGACTCTGCAAAAACTACTTGAGTGACGTTATAAAATGAAAAGAAGAAAATGTAATGGAAGTGCTTGTAATTTCTTTTCAGATCAGGAGAAACATGGTTCTATTAAATAAGACCCTTATATCAAAATGATGTATTTGCATTTATATCTTTGTTGTACAATCATCATGAATCAGAGAGGAGAAATGTAGAGAATCCTCAATCTACCACAGCGGTAGTATATATTATGCTAGCTATAAAGTCATACACTTTGATTTGTTCCTGGAGAAAAGGTTATTACTGCTCATAGATCTATCCTTCTCTAATGTGAACACACTCCCTTGAGGTGAACTGATACAATGTAAGCATTTGGTGCAGCCTGGTTGTTTAAGAGAAATGTCATTGATTTGTAAGGTCTAACTATCCAGCACAGGACAAAGCTCTTGTGTTACAAAAGGACATATTTCAAGCCCATGCTGCTGATAGCAGGGGATGACAACCTGTGTCACTGCTTTACAAAAAAAAGAAATGAAAGAAAACATGGATCATTGTGATTTCAGGAAGCTTTAATAAATTCTATCACACATCACACATCCCCTTGTCTTTTCTTACTTATGCACTATGAACAGTGACATTTAAAACATTTATCTGTTCTCTATATGTCTCATTCTGCAGATTACTTTTTGCAATAGTGAAAACAATATGGATCTCAATGACTTAATTTGCTGCAATCTATGTACTTACGGATACCTTTGAGGGTGCTCCAAGGCTTAGAGTCCACATGTCCAAAAATAGTGTTCACAATAAAACGGGCTTCTCCAAACTCAAAAACGAAGCTCCCGATTCAGACCTTCACATGATTCCCTTCAATACATGCGTAGGTATGACAGTCCGCGCCTAAGCTTCTTTAGAACAGTTACGCTGCCATAGACCTACCTTAAGTCTCCCATGCAGAATGGCAGTTGAACGGACCAGTGATCCGCATGTAAGTCTCAAGCCCAATTCATACTCTGACCTGACTGTATCATTTAAATGGTCCACCTCACCCACCTTGCACCTCATGTCAGTTATCACTGCTATTCACATTGGCCCAGATCCTGGGCAGTGGCCGACAGGGGAATTATGGACATCTCGTATGTAATTCGCCTGTTTTGAATGTTGTGCGCATGTGCACCTCGGACAGACGTAAGGCACCCGTAGGTCAGGATCCAGCCCATTGTTCCTGGGTGGGGCTTGACGACGAAAATGACTTGCGGTATATTTTCCTGATCTGCCGGGATACTGGGAGAACTGCCCAGTAAATGCAGAGGTTGATTCTAAGTTTCCTTTCATGTGTCTAGTGAAAGCCTCTATAATGACTGACAGGACAAAGCGTATGATTATACAAATGTAAATATATGCATAGTCTCTGGGTTGAGTTTGCAATTAGACTTACTCTGTAGTTTTAGTTTGCTGAAACACCCAGCCAGGAATATCTGGATAGTGAGGCCCAGCATTTGTGGATCTATCTTAATATTTGCTCTGGGTATAGATCACATGAAATTGAAAGTCTGCATCCTGCACATGATTGTTTATTTATTTATGTAATTGTTTATTAACAGGTTTTTATATAGCGCCAGCAGATTTCATAGTTCTTTACAATTTTTAACAATCAGTATAAACAAGACTGGTTAATAACAGACAGACTGGGTGGGTAAGATTAAATGTCATTTAACCTTATTTGTAAATGGCACAATAATGTAGTCAGGGCTGGTGCTAGCATGTAAGGCGTCCCCCTGCAAAAAATTAATTTGCGCCCTCCTTTTTATAAATATTATAATCACACTGCTGTGCCTGGGACAGGAACACTAACTCCTCCTTCTGATCAGGTGACTGGTCACATGGGCTAGACATCAGCAGAGGTCCTTTATCCCACTTAGATCTAGCATCTACCTACAGCACAGGCTGCTGCTGCTGTATTGAGGACCGGCGCTGCTGTATTGAGGACCGGCGCTGCTGTATTGAGGGCCGGTGCTGCTGTATTGAGGACCGGCGCTGCTGTATTGAGGACCGGTGCTGGCTCTCTCAGTTGTCACAGATCTGGCTAATGTCAGCTCTGAGAAGCAGGGGGATGAGCGGTGGCGCCTATCCAGCATGGCACCTTGATGTGTCACATCCCCCTCGTGGAGTGCATCGCTCCGGCCCTGAATGTAGTAATCATTATATACATGAGAGAATAGAGTCTTTAAAGTCTTTGGGCCAATTCACCTTGATGCATGATTATTCCGAATTAGCATCATTGATTAAAATTTGCAAATTTCACTTACCGTGTTAGATGGGAATAGGCGCACTTCACACTTATTCTCATCTTTGCAGTCAATTGAATCAGGCCCTTTGTGTCATATTATTATTATAATCATTATTAATGGAGTGCTAGAGTCTGCAGCACAAATGGTTCATACATGAACAGTGTCTAAACAGGGTAAAACAATAGACATATTACTCTACAATACAGTAAACATCTAAATAAATGAGTCATGCCATAAACGTATTAGAGATACATTTTTACAAACTACTTTACACACATTAAGAAAATGCGTATGTAAAGAGAGATTAAAAAAAAAACAGACATGCATCTAAATTTATATGCCCCAAAGTCTATATTTTACATTTGATATAGATTGTCTTTAACAAGCCTCATGAAAACACAGCTGCTGTGTCATTATCACCTAGCTTAATACGCATATTCTAATGTAAAGCCATATGTCAGCAATATACAGTGTAGATTACTATATGCTTGCTTTATTGCCAGACTAAAGTTGTTTTAGTTGGTGTTCAGTGATGTTTTTTGTTTTCTGCATAGCTTTGTCTTGATATATATATAGACACCATGTATAATATATGTTACCAGTGTACCATCACGGTAAAGAGTTAACAGATAAATTGTCAGCTTTAACTATGAAAAACACTGTGAACTAGGCAACACTGATTAATGAAATCGCAATGACTGATTTTGCTGTCATACTTTGCATTGTATGAGAGATATACTTGCTTTGCACATTACTAACATTAATGGGCTGAATCCAGACCTAGTTAAGTGCTTGAACTTAGTTACTCCTGGGCTAAACCATGTTGATTGCAATGGAGTCATATTTCATCTATTGTAAACAGTATTAGAGTGAAGAGGTGATGTTTCCTATCCCAAGCCTAAATAACAGTGTGACAGTAAAGCTGGTCAGTATCTGTGTGAAGTAAGCAATTTAAAGATATATCCCTGCATGCAAAGAATACAATTAACTTGGCTCCCCCTGAAATCAACATGGTTTAATCAACATGGTTTAGCCCAGGTGTAACTAAGTTCAAGCACTTAGCTAGGTCTGGATACATCCCATTGACCCAGTGCTGTGTATATGGGTAAAGCAAGATTTGGATGTTTCCTGCAGCGCTGTACAGAATATCAGAAGAGACATAATCTTCTTCACGCAATTTCTAAAACTTGCTCTCTCCAGGTCTAGCAGCTAAACCCTTAATCTGTACAATGGATGTTAGAAGTAAAAAAAAACTGGTTAAATAAATCTGATCTAGAACGCACAAGATGGTTTTTGGTTACTAAAAAAATGATAACTTTTGGCCTCGGCACGTGCAGTTCAGTGAGACTGCTGCATTCATTTATAATACTTAGTTTAATCCCATCTAGCAGCAGCATCTGTCCTCAGTGACTTCAAAATAAAAAAAGCTGTAATGAAAACAGCCTTGAATTGATTACACACACACACAGCGTATTATGATGCCAGTGTAATTTAAAACCCTTTTAATACTGGATTGTTTGCACATAAACACCTTATAGACAGATTTGTAGTAAGGTTGAGGCCTAAATACAGCGACAACAGAGGAGTTTGTTCATATTTATTTTTGCTTGAAAACTGAAGACATTCTATTTGATCCTTGCATATTGCTGCATAATCATATTCAAATCTGATTCAGATCTTGGATATAACTGAGTTTGATGGGACACAGCACAACATTTTCACCATACCTGCCCTGTATGGCTAAATATGTTTACCTTGATGTAGATTAGTAGATAGTTAGTAGAGGCGTGGCCCATAGCAACCAATCACACTCTAGATACAGTATCATTTACCCATTATAGCAGGGGCGTTTTAAGAAGTGAGGGGGCCCTTGTGCAAGATTTGTACATGGCCCCTCCCCCTTATCTGAGACAGGACTATCCCGATTCGTGGACCTCAAAAGGGACGGGGCCGAACTGCACTGTAAACCCCGCCCCCTTTTCAGCCGACGAATAGGGACAGTCCCACCGCAGGGGAATGGGGGATCATTTGGCATCTACTCCTTCCCTCCGGAAGATCTTAGAGGGAAGAAATAGATGCTGAATGCCCCCCCCCTCCTCTGCCAATCCTGGGTGCAGGATGAATGCCACAGGGACCCCTGTTCTGAGAGGCCCGTGTGCACTGCGCACCCTGCACCCATTATAGATACACCTATGCATTATAGGTCAAATCTAATTGGTTACTATTGGCAACACTTCCACTTTTCTCTTTACAGTTGATTTGTATACTCCCCTGTGTTAATAAATGTTAGTATTCTTACACATAGCTCTATAAAATAATTAAAAATATAATTTTGCTATCCCTTAATGCTATGTAAGGGATGGTTATTATTGTCGCCAAAAATGATACCCTGTGAAATGTTAGTATAGCATGACAGGTGTTTAATCAATTACAAAATGTTCCCGGTTCTAACTTTGTTGTTTAAAACTTCAGGTTTAATATATATATATATAT